>JARJLF010003243.1:0-20150 GCA_029378395.1 Mycena leptocephala | reverse complement strand
GCGCCGCGCCTCGGCCAAATACCTGGGCGCGGTAGGTCCCCTCAATATCCCGCTTCCCCTCCTGACTCAATGAACACACAGAAATGAAGAGGAAACTGCGGGAAAAGGTGCGCGAGCGAATGGCGAGGTGAGTGATCTGCCACGCCCACATTTGCACAACAGTGGCGAGCCTAGCCCCCTCGAAACAGGCTGCGTACGCGAAGACAAGTTGAACCCGATCTTATGGAAAAGGCTCGGAGTAGTGCTCGGCGGCGAGCCGGAAATACAGGGAAAAGTAAGTGCAGACCCCTATCTCTAGAAGGCACTCATTCTGACGGATACGCTACATTACCGAAGGCACGCGCCCGCCTTGCCCACCGCCAACGGATTCTCAGGATGGAGTACGTGGCTGCTTTGCTGTCGCGTTTCATTCTTTCCTCACATTACCTTCCAGGGCGTACGAGCGCAAACATGGACACCGCGCCTGGCTCCAACGATACGAAAAGCTGGAGGCGCAACGCGCTGAAGCCCGGGAGCTTGAGGAGCTACGGCGGTACCAGGAGGAGTTCAGGTGTATGGACGCGGAGAGGGAGAAACGAGAGGGGCCGCCCCATCCATCTTGATTAATTAGCCATTTTAATTTGTTTTTTTTCAAGTTTTTATCAAGTTTTTATAGCTGAATTTTGCGGCGTTTCAAAATTGAGAGCGACAGAATGCAGCATGGATAGCACAGCACGAAAGGAAAGAGGGAAAAGGCGAATCGTTCACATTGCGTATGACATTAGACGTATCTACACCTCGCTGCGTGCTTCACGAGCAAAGACCTCGCCCCGCGCCTTCGCTTCGCGAAACATGTCCCGGGCCTGTTGGTAACAGTCCACACTGTGGTGGACGCAGGAGGGAATGCCGAGCACGTTGAGGCACATTCCACGCTGTCAATTCATTAAGTCGGGGACTAGGAGCATAAGATAGACGATACTTACTTGGTTGCGAATACTCCAGGGTTTAAACCAGCAAAAAACAACGTAGTAGCGGTCGTGGGCGCGAGGAAAAAGCGGTGCGGGGCCTGCTCAGCATCCTCAGGGATAGGGGACGGAGCTGAGGAGGCCGGGAGTGGAGAAGCTGACCAGGAAACGCTGTCGCAAGTCCAACCCCGGCGTTGCGCGAGATCGAAAGCAGCAGTCGCCTGCTCGACCGAAGAGTAACCCTGGTAGACGGCGAAGCGAAGCCGGGATGTCACCCGCTCGACTTCTGCCCTGGAGGAGAAATTATTTTATTTCTATAATTGGGCTTGGCGCAAGACGTACCAGGAAAGGAACACCCCGTAGAACGACCTTGAAAGACGACGTACGCAGCTTTCTTTGATCCGCGTGTCTTGGGCGGCTTGTAAGGGCTTGCGCCCGAGAATTTGGGATGCCCTGTGTGGCGTGGGCTGCTTCGGACCTGGAAACAGACTGATTGTCAAAAACGGACGGTGCTGCCCGAGACATACCAGTGTCGAGTATATCCGGCCTTGGTGGGAGATTCAAAACGATAGAGAGGCGACGGGGCGGCAGAAGGATTATGCGCGGAGTAGCCTGGTGGTGCAGCGATCGGCGGAGGGGCAGGCGGAGAGGCAGGCGGGGGTCCCTCATTCTCCTTCTTCCTTTTTGGCTTGGTAGGGGTGGTGGGGGGGTCCTCGAGCGTGAGGTTGGCAACGAGCTGGTCGATGTCATACAGCGGGAGTGGTAATGAGGTACCCTGGTCGGGAACCAGCTCGTCGATGTCATAAAGCGGGAGCGGTACCTCGTCGAGCGCGTTGAGCTGCATGGTGGGGAATACAATCACGAGTACAATCGCTGGGGCACATTCTAAAGCCGGAAAAACGGGACCAATACGGATTGCTCGCTAGTGCTCTCGCGTCCCAGATTGCAGCCGTCATCAAGATTCGAAATTCGTTGATGTTGATCGTGGATTCTGACTGTGATTTGCTCTCAGACGTTCGAGGGATAAAGAGAGGGTGGTTGCCATGCCGGGGTCTGTCAGTAGTGAATGAGTTGAACTTCAAGAGAAGAAAAACACAAGAGCGGTAGCAGGAAAAACCCACCTGCTCCTGCTCTTGGGAAGGTCAGGAACGCATTCAGGGAATTCAGGGCATAAGAGCAATCAGCGGTCCACATGGCGAACTGACAACAAAAGATCCCGAAATTAGCCGATATCGCGCACTGATGAAAAAAAGGAAACGAACTGAGGCTGAAAAGATGGCGAACTGAGCGCATCAGTTTGCAAACGCCACGCCCATTTTGGGTATCTAGATCGCGGAAAAGGGGGGAAAAAGAGCCATGAACGCCAGGGCGTAGATTCATTAGGGAAGAGGTAATACACATAATCTGTGTCTACTTGGGAAGCGCAGGGAGAGGATCGGAGGATGAAGTAAAGAACCGGTTTGCTGAGCGACGTGGAAAGACGATAAGACCAGCTGGGAAGGTAGATTAGTCGAGGCGTAGGAGCGGCGGGGGGGAGACGACAGACTGACGGCGTACAAGCTCGTCAACGAATGGGATGTCCGCAGGCAAAATATCGATAATCGGGAGGGTGCGGTTGGTGGCAGACGGCAGGTCGGTGAGCGGGTGCTTGAAAACAACAACGTTCCCGAGGGGAGCGCACAAGCGATGCTGTTCCGGCAGAATGGCGGCTACCGCTTTGTTGGGTAGAGCTTGTAATCGAGGTCCTCCGGGTCGGCGGAGCTGTGGGGCAGGAGATGAGAATTGTGAAGGTCGCGTCGGGGATGGCGGGGTGTCTGAGGTGGGGTTTGAGACACTTCGGGCAGTCGACGGGGCTTTCGGTGAAGTAGCCCATCGCAGCAGCATTGTCGTGGATGGAACGCAAGGCGGGTTTCATGTAGAACCCGGTGTGAAGGCGCCGCCCGTCGCCCCAGGGATACATGACGACTTTGGCCTCGACATAAACATTCTAAAAAGTTTATCAGTGGGGGGAGAGGGGAAGAGGGAAACATAAGCGTACACGAGTGTACAGGGAGCGGAGGAGGAGGACATGGGAGGCAAAAAATGGTGGGAGGCAAAGCAGGGAAGTAGTGAGGCAAAGGCGCGTGGTGATGGAAGAGTTGTGGGAGATCCGATGAAACGGTTGCAAGATTTTACCGGGGAAGGAGGGACGCTAGCCTGTGTTTGGGTTCGGTTAGAATTTGATTGTGACTTCCAGATGACTTGCCTGGGTTTGTTGACGCGCTCACGTTCTTCCTTGGACCCAGCCAGCCAGCAAGAAAGCGAAAAAACCGATTGGTAGGCCTCATCTTGTGCCAAAAAATCGGGAGAGCTAATAAACAAGATGCAGACATAATGGCAAACGAAGAACCCGCGTTTGGAAGAAGAAGGCCAAAGCCGCTCGACTGAACAACAAGCTGTGGGCGGAGGGGGCGCGCGAAGACTTGATGCGCCCACACGTCGAGGCTTACGCTGACGCGCTGCAAAGAGGATGGCGTGCGGAACGCGATTATTTGCAGAAAGTGTGCAATGAATACCACTTCTGCATTTCCTGGCGCCTTGGTGACAACGAGGAGCCGTCTCTGCCTTTGCCCGTGTACGACCCCTTCGCCCCGCCGGTGGCCGAAACCCTGAGCGACGAAGACAAGGAGGCCAAGCAAGAGCGAATCCAGTCGCTCAATGTGGTAAGTGACGTGACAGTTGTGACATATCGCGTCTGACTTCACATCATGTAGCGAATCCGTCGTTGGCTCAAGTACCGGGCGCGTTCGTTGCGGCGGCGAGGATTCGGCAGCAAGACAGACCCTAGAGAAATCCCTTCGCCGTTCTCTTGGCTAAACTCTCTGGCGTGACGGTTCCCCGAAGGCGCGGCAGGCTTTTCAGCAATACATGCGGGAGTCGTACACGGAGCATATCGCGCCGGTGGTGAAGGAGCGCTGGGACGACGAGACAGTAGAGAAAGACGGAGCTGCGAATACCAAGAAGCCGAACGCCGCATTTCGCAGCAAGATTGCGCGAGAATTGTTTGCCGACTCCCTGAGGAGGAACGAGAGGAGATCCGACTGCGAGCGATAGCGGAGGCACGGGAAGCGAAGGAGGTATACGAGAAGTTCTTGAAGAGTGGGCCTTCAAAAGCGCCGGAGGACCGGCAAAGGTACGTTTCTGCCTTGGTTTTGGTCGCGCGATGACAGCCCTTTGACATTTCTGACATCTGTCTTGTTTTGTTCTCAGATGTATTGATCAAATAGGGCGATTCCTCGCGCCCATTTTGGAGGGCATCCAGAGCTACACTGGTCTTCAAGGAATTACTATCTTTGGAGGCCCGATGCCCAAATACAACGGGGAAATTAGTACGACTCAGTATGTGTTTTGCGCATGTCAATTTTTTAACTCGAAAGCTAATGTATCGGTACAGTGTGTGCGTGGGCACGAATCTGTCCGCAATGCCTGTTAGCTTCGCCGCCTGGGACAAACGGCGTTTCGGGCGGGAGGTCGTGAATTTCATGACTGAATATCTTCAAACAGCATATAGTAAGTGCGAGACGCAGCACAATTGAGACGTATGCTTACAGAATGCCTTTTGCTTCTCAGCCCAACAGGAATGCGCAGAGGCGGCATTGCCTGCAACAAACGCGTCGCTCGCGGACGCGAAGTACCAGTTTGACGATGACAGCGACATGGACTCCACCCTGGGGGATTCGGATTCGGATTCCGCCGCGGGGTCCGGCTCAGACTCAGAGTCATCGGGCGGAGAGTCCGGCAGCGGGTCAGACGGAGAGGGGAAGAAAGAAAAGAAAAAGACGAAGAAAAGGGGAGAACTCGAAGAAAAAGGAGAAGTGGGGACGAAGAATGCGGGAAGGAGAAGGGAAGGGGAATGGAAGGGAAGGGGAAGGAAGGAAAAGAGCGGTGGGAAGAGAGCGAGGAAAGACAGCGTGGACGACGTCGCGCTCAGGAGAAGGAGGCGGAGGATCGAGATTTGGAACGAAAGCAAGCGAACGAGAGGGAGTGGGCAGCGAACAGGGCGAGGAACGCGCAGCTACTGACCGACTTGAAACTCAAGCACGTGGCGTCAGAGCTTGGTCTGCAGAAGGAGAAGCCCGCGTGGACCGCCGAGGGTGCAAGAACGAAGACCACGATGGAGCCTGCGCCCACGGGGCTCCTGACGTTCGGGACGCCTTGGAGGCGACGTGCTTCCCGAGGACGTGGAAATGACGGAGACGCGGGAGACTGGGGGGGATGAGATGCGTGATGCTGCGATGCAGGAGGACACTGCGCCCGCCCATCCCGATTCCCGACATGCCTCTGATGCCGCCGCCGCCGCTCCCGAGCCCAGGACGCGCCTAACCCTGACGTGCCAGAGACCGCGCCCACGCCGCCTGTGATGCCGCCCACGACGATGATGACCACGCAGGGTGCGCCTATTCCCGACATCACAGGGACCGCACCCGCGCCCGCCCGCCTGTGATGCCGCCCACGATGACGACGACCACGCAGGGTGCGCCCATTCCCGACGTCACAGGGACCGCACCCGCGCCACCCCGCCTGTGATGACGCAGGGCGCGCCCACTGCCGACGTGATACAGAGCGCGCCCCGCCGCCTGCGATGCCGACGCCGCCGCCGCCCAGGGCGGGCCTGACCCCAACTCGGGCGTGGAGAGTGGAGGGACGCCGGGCCTGTTATGAACTCGCGGCCCGCTGAACGCCCTAAGCCCCGGCCGCGCGTGCGTCCGAAGAGCGACAAAGAAACGCTGCCCACGTGCAACGCCCCTGCCGCGCCGCTCACGCCGAGGGCGGGAACGCGGTGTCCCGTCTCCGCGCGTTACCCACACAGCGCCCGGTACATCGCCCGACTCCGCAGCCGCTCCAGCCTCCACGACATCGCCTGCAGATCCGCCACCTATGCGTGCGCGGGTTATCTGCCCGTCGCCTGCGCCAGCGTGGTTTAGGCATGGGTTCGGGGAGATCTCGCGTGAAGACATTGGAGAACTTTACGAAGGATTGTTGGAGGCCTACGTGCAGCTGGAAAAGCACTACGGGTTTGTGACGAAGCAGAAGGGGGTATCGAGAGAAGGGCGGCCCACTCAGGTGGACGACTGGGTGAAGGACGGGCGCGGGCGCACGATGCAATTGCGCCCCATCGCTGACTTGAACAGTTTCGAGACGAGTTGGTGGCGTTGGTGGACAAGTCTACAGCCAGAGTGGCGCGGCACGTGGCGGGGACGTACGACAACGGGGACGGCAGTTGTGCCGGGCGCGCGGTGGGAGAAGTTGGCGTTCCCTGGCCAAAATGGGATGTTGAGCGTAGTTGCGACTCTTATTGGTGGGGGTGCGCAGAGCAAGCGCGGGGGATGCCGCCGTCAGATGGGTGGCAGGAGGCTATTACGGACAGACATGGGTTTTGAAGTGTCTCGCGCAAGTAAATTAACCTGCATGCGTGTGCTGCGAACGGGATTGCTTGTTTGCGTATGCCTACAATATGTACAATACATAGTCTCGGGCATTGGAGGATTTGTAATCACGGACTTGGACGTTTCGTGGACTTAGACATATTTTCGAGATAATGGAATTTGTTGGCCAGAAAGTACAATGAGGTATAGTAGCAATAAGATTGAATAACGAGGGCGTGGTACAAAAGGAAGGGGTGCACCGTATCGCAGCAGCGAGGAGTTCGGCGGCGCGGCAAAAGAAAAAGGCGGCGGCGGCGGCGGCGGGAAAAAAAGAGGAAGGGGTGTTCCTCCCCTGGCTACCCTACAAGGACAATGAGATGTGTATGTGTATGTATAAGGAATAGTGCACCCGTCGCAGCGGGGGGCGGGGGCAGGGGCGGGCGATTAAGCAAAAAGAGCGAGCAGAGGCGGTGGAAAACAGCACAACCAGGGTAGGTGCAAGGTATCTGGTGACCCAAAAGAGCGGGAGGAGGGCCGGGTAGGGAGGGGCAGCGCGGGGGGCGCGGGGGCGTGCACCCGGGCAGGAAGGATCCAGGTGGCGGCAAGGTAAGCGGCGGCAGCTAGGCTCTACATGGTGTGCTAAGAAGGGGAGGTACCGGGTAGGAAGGGGCGCGGGGAAGCAGAAGGGCAGGAGGAGCTGGGCTGGGGGTAGGCGGGAGAGGCATGTGGATTAAACAAGCGCAAACTGAGAAGCCGCAACGGCACCTGAAGGATCTGATAAACAACGACAAATTAAAGCCGGTTTCAGGGAAAAATGGCAAAATGTACCCAATTTGGGGGCGGTACAAACGGCCAAATAAAAGCACCAAAAGGGGACGTGGAAAGGCCCAGAGCGGCCCATGATTGCTCGCCTACGCTGCCAGGAGTGGGCACTTTATGTATGGATACAGCCATGCTGGTGGCTACATCCAGCCATAATGTAATCACCATCCACTGGCTACAGCCATGGTATTTTGTCAATATACTACAACTAAGGCTCGAAGAATCACCTCTTACTTCCATTCCGTCTTCGCCAGAGACGCCCACCGACTCTCTTTCTCCCGAGACTTCATTAGACTCGGTTCCTACAACCACCGACCTATCCAATACTCTTTCATCGGAGTCCACCCTTTCAGACTCACCTTTACCCGACTCTCAACCTACCCCTATCCGGAAGCGGATGACGAAAATGTTACCCGGACGTACGGCCCGCGGGGCTCCCGAGTTCGATGGAAAGGCCCTTAGCCTTAAACTATTGGGAGGATGTCGAGGAAGTCGCAGAATCATGCGAAAAGACCACCGATGCAGAAAAGATAAAGGTCGCCTTCCGATATATTGATCGGGAGGATGAACTTCTGTGGAACGGAAGTATCACAGCAGGCCAAGCGGTCACGTGGACCGAATTCAAAACGAAGATCCAAGAATTGTACCCAGGCTCCGACGGCCATAAAATCTTCACCACGAATGATTTAGACGCGTACGTCACTGGTCGGGCCTCGAAGACGATTAAAACGAAGGACGACTTTCCGAGTATCATCGAAAGTTCTCCACCATCGCGAATCACCTAATCACGGAGGGGAAAATGACAGACCTCGAGGCACGGAAAGGAATTCCCGAAGGGATTGGACGAAGATTTTCGGGGACGCGTTTACCGCCGCCTCCAAATCACGAAGCCAGACCACGCTAGCGATATTCCGCACGACATAGCCGACGTGGTGAAAGGGGCAATATATCCTGGAAGGCCCTAAAATAGGGAGAGTTGCCGACACTTCCTTCATAAAGAAGGAGATGGTGGATCTAAGCGACGCGTTCGCGAAGATGAACCAACGATACCATGTCGACATGCAATCCTTAACCCAGGCCCTAAACAGGAATATTCCTCCTCAGCCGCCAAGCGTACCCCATGTACACCACCACGGCTATAGATGCTGTCCCCCCCGGTCTATCCAGCTCCCGCTCCACAACCCATCTCGTACCAAGGACCGTATGGTCACGGCAGCAGATAACGGGTACCAGCAGCGCGACAACGGTACCAGCAACGCGACAACGGGTACCAGCAGCGCTCGAATGGCTATCAGCCAAGGCAGCCGTGGAACGGACGCGATAATGGTCCACGCGTGGAACTATGTTCCTTCCAGGCGAATGTGGCTTCTGTTCAGGGAGCGGACACTTCGTACGAGATGCCCCCTTGCAGACGATTACATCCGACAAGGGAAATGTTTCCGCAACGCGGACCTTAAAATCGTCCTTCCCAACGGGCAGTTCATACCCAGAGGAGTTCCGGGCAGGAACCTAGTGGAGAAGATCGACAGGTGGATTTCGGACAACCCGCCCGTTCAACAACCAGCTCCCGCTCCGCGCAGGTGCAGACGCAGGCCTTTGAAAGAGACGCGCCGCCTCATGCCGCGGCAGCCATGACGTTCACCAGTTGTTCGCCCACTCAGACCTTGGCGTTTGGACGCACCCAGAGTGCGACCATCGAAGAAGTCGAGGACGAGGAAGGGACGGTTCTGATAAACGAGAGCAGGCACCGAAGAAGAGGGCGGTACCCGAAGTGGTCATCCAGAAGAAGGGCCCACCGAAATCCGCGCTTAAAACGGTAACGGACGCAGCGCCCGACCTAAGGCAATCCAAAAACCGCAGCCAACAACCGTTGATGGGAAGTTCCCACCACCGCCGCCCGCGTTCAAATATCAGGCACCCATTGAGAACCCACTCCTCGTGAAAAGGCGTGATTCAGCGAGCCTAGTTCGCAGATCTCGATCTCTAACGAGGAGTTGTGTGCAATCTCACCGGACTTCCGCAAATATTATCGGGGAAAAACGTTACCAAGCGAATTCCCACGGTTGAAACTGGGATCTACGCGGAACAGGAGGCGCTCGTGATGAATTACGGAGGAATAGAGGGTTCCCGACCACCCTCCTTACGGCCTCCCCCATCGACTCTCTCCGCGTTCTCGACCTGGTAATAAACGACACCTTACCAGTCGTATGCACCCTTGACCAGGGGTCGGAGATCGTTGCGATGAACCGCAATATTTGGCAGCAGCTCGGAATTCCCCTTGCACCCGACAAGACGCTCACGATGGAGTCAGCAGACTCCAATAGATCCACGACGGCCGGTGTGGTCGAGGACCTCAAATTCACAGTGGGAGACATTGATCTCCTGCTCCAAGCGCACGTAGTGGATGGGGCCCCATTCGACATATTAATGGGAAGGCCCTTCTTCCGGTTCACGGAATGCCATACCAAGGACGGTCGACGGCACGCAGGAATTGACCATCACTTGCCCGAATACCAAGAAAGTGCTTTCAGTTGCGACCAGGAAAAAGCCTCCGAAATCGGTGACCTTCGCGGACACGAATTACACGGCTGTTGATGTCTCCGACGTGGATTTTGTCTGATGGAGGGCGAATCAACGCCGTGCCCTCCGCCGAACTCACGGTGCAACGAACTATTGGCATATCTCGGGAACGGACGGAGCGTCCGTCCAACGTCCAGAGCGGAAAATCGAAAAACAGAGTAATATCCCGGGGTTCTCGTTCCATCGGCTGACGTCGCCAATGGTTCTATACGCCCCGGAAGGCACGAACACGATAGATTGTCGACCAATCTTCATTCACGACCAACATCCAGTGGGAAATATCTCCACGCTACTTGGAATATTGTCTCAATCAGATGTACGACTACGACGAAACGATACACGTATGGGTCAACACAGCGGCCCAGACGGCGAGAAAAGAAGAAAGCGAAGCCGAAGAAGAAAAAGTACAAACCGGTGGCCGACAGAGTCCACTCTGTAGCGGCAACCTTGCCAGAAGAGTTTCGGATCATTCCGGCACTTCCCATCCGATCCGTTGGAGGGAATGCCGCCGTTGAACCCAGGCCCGGCAACTTGCGAGAAGGAGACAGATATACCAAGCAAGGGCAGAAGAAATGAAAATAACGAGGACGGGTTCCTATGGCCAGAAGAAGAGAAACTCGTTCACGACGTCATTCGCAATCACGAATTCGCGTTGCATGGGATGAAAGCGAGCGGGGACATTTCCGGGAAGATTATTTCGAACCAGTGAAAATCCCCGTTCTTGCTCACACCCCGTGGCAGGAGAGAAATATTCCGATACCACCTGGAATACCGACGAAGTGGTGGAAATCATACGCGGGAAAATCAAGACAGGAGTTTACGAACCATCCAGCTCGTCATATCAGACGAACTGGTTTGTAGTTCCTAAATCCAATGGCTCCCTCCGACTCGTCCATAACCTCCAACCCTTAAACCAGGTTGTGATAAAAGACGCGGATGCCCACCAATCGTCGAGGTCTACGCCGAATCTTTTGGAGGATCACCGTGTACGGGATGTTCATTTGTTCATTGGTTTCGACCATCGGCTTCTGGACATTGCCTCACGGGATTTCACCACGTTCCAAGGCCCGTTTGGGACCTTCGACTCACGTGTCTTCCACAAGGGTACACGAATTCGGTCCAGGTGCAACAAGGAGATATTAATTTCATCCTCCAAGACGAAATTCCCAAATACACCCAACCATTCGTGGACGATACTCCCGTTAAAGGACCTACCACGTATTACCTCCTCGAAAACGGCGAATACGAGACGATCCCGGAGAACGCAGGAATTCGGAGGTTCATTTGGGAACACATGCTAACCATCAATCGGATACTCCAACGTATCAGGCATGCGGGCGGAACTTTCAACGCGAAGAAATCATATTTTGCGGTCCCGCGTATCAAGGTCGTGGGGCATGTCTGCAGCTTCGCGGGAAGAACGCCAGACGAGTCCAAAGTCCAGAAATCCGAGATTGGCCGCCTTGCGAAGACCTGACGGACGTCAGGGGTTTCCTTGGCACGCTGGGCCTAATGCAGATATTCATGAACCAGTTCGCGGACGTGGCGATCCCTTTGACGCGTCTTACGCGAAAGGGAGTAGATTTCAAATGGGGACCAGAAGAACAAGCTTCGATGGACGCGTTAAAGGAGTTGCTCATAAACTCACCCGCCATCAAACAAATCGACTACACATCTGGCAGACACGTCATTTTATCCGTCAACTCGTCGGTCCGAGGCATGGGGTATATCCTTTTACAACTCGGAGAAGATACCCTCGAATACCCATCCCGCTTCGGCTCCATTACATGGGACGAGCGAGAATCGCGATACTCGCAGGCGAAATTGGAACTCTACGGGTTATTCCGTGCGCTCAAAGCCGCGAGAATGTACCTTGTTGGAATAAAGGACTTAATGGTTCGCGTGGACGCGAAGTACATTAAGGGCATGCTCAAAAATCCCGATATTCAGCCTAACACGACCATCAATCGTTGGATCGCTGTGATTCTCTTATTCGACTTTGCGATCGAACACACTCCAGGAATTACTCACGCGCCAGATGGGCTTTCGCGTAGGAAACCCGCACCAAAAGATCCCAAAGAAGACGATGATGTTGATGAATGGATCGACCGTGCGTGCGGGTTCGCGATCCAGGTGATGAATTGGCAGCGGCAACGGCAATCATCATTATTGGAGACGATCTCGGCTTCCCAGCTTCAATCTGGAGGCCAAAATCTCGATCACGTGTTCACCGGACGCTGGACCCGTTCCCATGAAAATCCGCGAAATCAGCCTCCGGTCAGAATTTTCATTACCCTAATCGACGACCAAGTCTACGAGATACCCAGGAGCGAAAAGGCGGATGCTGCGGACGCGGAAATGGAATTAATCAAGGAATTCCTGGAACGCAAGCAGCGTCTGGATGGGATGAAAGACGAAGAATTCGAACGTTTCGTGCGAAAATCATGCAGATTCTTCCTTCTCAAAGGAGTGCTCTGGAAACGGGATTCTCATCACGAACACAAGCTCGTACTCCCTCCAGAAAAACGTGTGGCGATTTTACAGCAGGTTCACGACAAACTCGGTCACAAGGAATATTTTATCACGCGAAAGCGTCTACTCGACCGGTTCTGGTGGCCGTACATGGACAAAGACCTTAATTGGTACCTGAATACATGTCACGAATGCCAGCTCTGCTTGACAAAGAGGATCAATATCCCGCCCACGGTCGCGATGCCCCTTCCGCTTTTCCACAAATTCCACGGCAACACCATGCTCCTACCCAAGTCACACGGGTATCGATATCTTGCACAGGGGCGATGCTCGTTAATTTCGTGGCCCGAATGGAGAATGCTGGAAGACGAAAACACGTACACTCTCGGATGCTTCATTTTCGAGAAAGTGTTGTGCCGATGGGGAGCGGTCGCGGAAATTGTAACGGACAACGGAGGCGCTTGGATCAAAGCTGTCGAATGGCTTTCCAAACGATACAGCATCCACCACATAAAGATCTCCGGATACAACTCCCGAGCCAATGGAATCGTGGAAAGGCACCATTACGACGTACGCGAGGCCATCTCTAAAGCATGCGAGGGCGATTTGGACCTCTGGACCGAAAGAATATTTTACATATTCTGGGCGGAGAGAGTCTCCATCCAAAAATCGTCCGGATATTCGCCATACTACCTCGCGCACGGAGTGGAGCCATTATTCCCGTTCGACATAGTGGAAGCAACATACATGATCAACTTCACGGGAGAAAAACTTACCACCGAGGAGTTGATCGCGCTTCGCGCCAAGCAGCTGATGAAAAGACCGGAGGAGTTGGCAGAACTCAAAACCAAGATATACGAAGCGCGTGTCCGGAGTATCAGGCAATGGGAAAAAGACAACCAGAAGAAAATCGAGGACTTTGATTTCGTACCTGGATCGCTCGTTCTTCTCAGAAATTCTTCTGTCGAGAACGAGTGGTCGCGAAAAGCAAAGCCACGATATTCCGGTCCCATGGTCGTGATACGATGGAAGTCGGATAGCTCGTACATCTTGGCCGAATTGGACGGTGCCATGTCCAAAATGCCGGTCGCAGCCTTTAGGCTAATCCCATATCAGCCACGTTCCAAAATTCGCATCCCAGTCACGAAATTCGTGGAGGAAAAACCCAAGAAGAAATGAAAAGAAAAAGAACCCGAGTGGGGCGACACTGGAATAGATGGTTCGAAGGTCAATCAGCGGAACCGGACTCGTAAAAAGAACGAACGGACGTGTGGCACAGGAACGGACGGACCATACGCTCCCCGAAAAACACGAAGGAAACGGACTTCGATCATTATGCGACATGTATTTGGGCTCTTTCATTCAATATATCTATTTTCCGACCTCATCCTATCCTCCTGAGTACATGTCACGTGAACGTAAACCACGCCCGGACTTTCCTTATCCTAAAGAAACGATCATCCTCGCCAAACTCTTGACACAACTCGCTCTATCCTCTCGCCCAGTGGTCTGAGCCATAACTATTCTTGAAAAACGAAACCAGAAACGATAAAACGGGGATCTTAACCTAGGTCCATCCAGGAACCAGCCAAATTTATTAGAAGAAGATACATGCCGTAAAGAAATGATTGGCGCGGCCTTTAAGTGCCTAGAAGACGCCGCTGTCGGAAAGACACCGCCACTCCTTATGCAATGATCCTCGGTCACGAGACAAACGCGTCGCGTCGCGCTTTTCTCTCTCAAATAGCTCATAGGCGCCAAAGGCGCCTTCCCCAGAAGACAATTCTCACGCTACCTAATTCGGACAGAAACACCAAGAAAATTCGGTTTATATTTCAAAAAATAATACATTTCAGGCCCCGGAAGCAGGGCGTACAGCACGCGCGAAAACACAAAGCAACGATCAAGAAAATAGCAAAGAGGCGGATTTTTGTGCTCCTACTCAATCCAGCTGCCACTGGGGAGTTCGGAGTATACGATGGGATAAAATATACGAAAAGATTTGGGTCCGTGGGCAAACGATGCCCTGCCCCGCGATTAGTCCATGTCCACATCCGGCGTTTCCCCCGACGTCTCACCCGCGGAAGTCCCGACCACGACCTCGCCCTCGGCGTCGATATCCCCCTCCTCCAACATCTCGCCGTTCGCCGCAAGACCCTCGCTCATCTCGTTGGGTTTAAGGCCTAGGAGGACCCCCGGTTTCCCAAAAATGGAAGTTGAAAGGGAAAGGGCGGGAGAAACGATGACCGGAGGAGAAAGGAGGGCAGCTTGAGGGGGGTTTCGGAGGAGAAACCCGCGATCCGGACGATTGGTGCGGCGGCGTTGGGGAAAACATGCGTCGAGGATCCCCTGGCAACGTGACGGGAGGGCGAATTGCGCGCGCAGGGATCTCGACGGACTCCATGGTCAAACGAACGGAGGGTGCGGACGGGGGAGACGACCTCCCAGAAACGCTCGCGCTCGCCGTGAGCGGAGGCTCGTCGTCTGCTGAACCTAGGAAGGAGGAAGGAAGTATCAACAAACCAAGGACGGCGTTGGGGAAAAAGAGGAAAACAAAAGCGGCTTACCCTTGTCCTGACCCATCGACACGTCGCCATCCTCTCCGCCCTTCCCTCCTTCGACCTCCGTACCACTGTCATTGGTCTCGTCATCTTCCCCTCCACGGGACGACGAACGCGCGCGGTGCCTGGATTTTCCGCCTGCGACGCTAGAATTCTCGCTCCCGAAGATGGCACGGCGCGCTTCGAGGACGTCCTGGTCGGTTCCCATAGAGCGGAGGTGGCGCATGAAGCGCGTGAGCAAGCGCTCGGTGGTTCCCACTCCCCCGACCTCTTCCGCGATCTCGAGCATCAGCGTCAGCTGAAGTTCCATCCACTCGGCATTCACGTCCGGAAGAGCGGCGTCTGCGAGAGGGAGGCTATTAGCAAAGCTATGTGGGACACGAATGGAGCGGCGCCGTGACTTACCAGTCATTTCCCAATCGAACTCGACGGGCGACAGTTCGCAGGTCGTGTTGTCCACGCGGCAATGGGTGCACGCAGCCGTTGGGGTCTCGTCTCCGTAACGCGGGCGAACGCACTTGTTGTCTGCCAGAAGGCAACGGACGCATCCCTACAAGAAAAAGGAGAAAGAACGATTAGTTTAAACAAGTAAAAGGGAAAAAGGAAGGAAAGGACGCGCCTTTCCTCGAGTAAAAACGGTGCGCGCCGGCAAGCTAGAGAGAGCAATTCGGCGCTTCCAGGTGCTGGAAAACCGCAGGTGGTTCTCGTCGTAGGGGTAGGCATGCGTAACAATCTTGTTGCCGCCAGTGGAGGTCGTCGGCCCGTTGATCACGAAGAGGTCGTTCCGATCGTGCCAAAGCTGCGAGTCGTACTCGTTCTTCGGGCCCGTTAATTTGACGGCCACGTTCCTCTTCCCCTTCTTCACCTTGACCGTGCAGGTGATAACCTCCGACTCCCCTGCGCCTTCGTCCTCCGACCCTTCACGAGACTTCTCCCTCGACTCTCTAGACGTGACGACCGCCTTCTTCTTCCCTTTGGACTTGCGTTGGACCGACAAGGGGACGTCGTCCGACCCAGAATTCGACCCCTGCTCGAGGACGGCGATATCAGGCTCAGCTGACATCGCCTTGCCCCACGCACGAGGAACTGGCGCTGGCGGAGGTGGAGGCGCGGCGGCGACGCGAACCGGGAGGCAGCGAGGCGCCGGAGCAGGCGCGGGTGGAGCAAAACCCCGGTCAAGGACGCGGTCCCCGCCCTCGAATTGGGCACGGACACGGAAAAGAATGTAGCAACCCAACAGGTTCAAGCGCGTCTCGAATTCCGCCACAGCCCTCTTGCGCTCCTCGATGTATGTCAAAACGCGGGAGGATTGATACTGATGAGTGGTGGGGATCTTCTCGCGATACGTGCGCGCGCGCGCCTTCCACTCCGAAAGCTTCGCCCTTTGCTTCTCCAGAAACGCGGTCTCCTTCTCTGACTCGGACGCGTCGTGTCTCGCCAACGCCAACTTGTACTTGTTCCACATGCTCTCGTACGCTTCCATTGAAGCGTGCGGCTCGCCGTCGAAGGGAGGGAAAACGTCGCGGGTGTACCATTTCCAGCGGGGCTGCGGGTCATGAGCGTTGAGGAAGACGGGATCGTCAGGGTCGGACAGGAGGGCGTCAAGCGGCTCGACGAGGCTATACCGATATTGAAAGGCGATGAAGACGAGCAGGACGGCGTTGTAAAACGAAACAAGGTGGCCGATTGTCTCCCCAAACGAGAGAAGCCACTCCCCGGTGCGAGAAAGGGCGAACCCTTCTCGCGAGAAGTACTCCACCGTCCGAAAGAAACCGTCTGGGTCCCTCGCCTCCACGCCGATTTCCTCCACGTCTCGGGTGTAGAACTCATACATCCGTGAGATTCCGTCCACGCTGGAGCGGCGAACGTCGAAATCGAAGGAGTCGTTGATCTGTAGTTTCTTCTCGATGTTGACGGTCTCCAGATCGATGACCTGGACTCCGGACCGAGGAGCAGCAGCGGATGAAGACGCGCCACCAGTACGGCGAGGGCCAGACGAGGGCTCGGAGAGAAAAGGGACGGCGGACGCCTTTGGACGGGCAAGAGGGCGTGGCGCTGGACGATCAACAAGTTTAGAGGAGGACTCCGCGGCGTTCGACACCACAGAGCCCTTGTTGCTTGAACGATGCGCCTTTTTGGGGGGAGGCGCGGCAGCCTCTTCGGCGACATCCATGGCGTCGATGGGACGCTTCTTGGGCTTTGTTTCCTTCGGGGATTTCGCGGGGAGAGAGTCGAGGAGGTCGGCTGGGTGCACAAGATCGCTGTCAGACTCCGACCCACTTGCAGACTCGACGTAGGAAGCCGACGAACCGCTCGACTCGTGAACGGACGGCGTCCTGTCGTAGGGAACACGAGGATTAGCAACGGAACCCAAATCAAACAAAGAAAAAAGGAATACGCACGGAGAAGATTTCTTTCTGCGAGGAGGGGCACGGCTCGAGGAGATGGAAGTGGTCGCCAGGCCTTCTCTAGTTCGAGGACGGAGGCGGATCTGGGATTTGGCGCCAGACATATCGTATCGCAAGACAAAGGAACGCGCCGAGGAAAGCAACGACGAAGACAGAAAGAGAGGCGGGAAGAAAAAGGGAGCTCAGTGAGAAAGGAATGCTGGACGAAGAGGAGGGGGTGACTCACCACAGTCACCGCAGTCGTGGAACCACCGAGAACGACGAAGAAAAGGAAGACATAAGGAAAAAAAAAGAAGACCAAAGAAACTTTGGACTTACCCGGTTTGGGACTGATGGACGAAAATATCCGAGCCTGAAACACTTCCCATGGCACATGTGTTGGCGCGCTTTCCACTGTGACGGTTATCCAAGGAGGGAGAAGGGAGGAGAAGGAACGGGACGCGTCAACAAGGGAATCTGTTAAATAACAGCCCCTGTGCGATTTTGATGCGCGAAGCACGTGACCATCGTTGCCATCAAACGGACGCCAGGCCCATCCACTGTTTCATCAAATATATCGGCTGTGCAACCGTCAAAGCAACATATCTACGAAGGAATCTCGATCGACTAGCCGAAGGAATAATACACGATAATCAGGACGCAGGAATCAGAAGGAAGCCGGACGTACCAGATTTACGACCAAGGGAATTTCAGCAGCCGAGCACCAGCAGTAAACCGGGACCAAGGAGCGCAAGGAGGTGATCACCAAAAACACGGGAACGCATGTGCACAGTGCATTCTCACCAGGATTTTCAGGGAGGTGGCCACCTCTCTGGGAGAAATTATGCGACACGAAGGGATAAACGGATGGGACGGACACATGTTCCGTTCCGTCAAATTATGGAATAAAAGACGAAGAAGACAGGCCGGATTCACGGAAAACAGTCATTACACGTGATCGGACGCGACATACAGACGAGGACAAATATTCGCAAACCAAGAAGAAAACCCCCTATTCCGATTTTTGCACGCCGCTCGCATATTCCCAGAGGGCCTGCGAATGGAAGAAATAGGCACCATCAGCCTTGGAACGAAAATTAAAGGGAAAACACGAGAACGGACGCACCATACGAGCGTAACCTCAGGTTTCCGACCAATGGATTTCCCTCGAACTCGAGCTTTCGGAGTCAGAAGCCGAGGCCCTTCCACGCTCCTGCTTAATTATGCGGGCGAGGCCACCAATAAACCGATCCGCGTCTATTACTTCACCGAATCGATTATAGGCGGATAATCGTCTGCGGTCTTCAACAAAGCACGGGTCTCCCGTGCGCCCATGATTAAAGGCAGGAGAACGTGACGATCCAACGGGCAGAGGGAGTCGTCGCTGCACGGGAAACCAATTGAGAGACAGATTCCGGTACATGATCTCGAACATGGCCACGCTTCACCAGGAATGCCCCAGGTTGGAGGGCAGGAGATGCTGAATCATCCTCGTACACGGCTGGAGGGCTTTTCTACACACCAGGAGGAGCCTCTAAAATCCAAGAAATCAGCCGCGGACCCAGCGCACGAAACGACACTCACGCAGTGGAGAAGAGCTTGGTGTACCCAATGTCTTATTTCTTCGAGTTCGCCAAGGGAATAAACCCCCTTGCGACCGATTAGGGAGAAATCTTGCGTCACTCCGGCATGACAAGATAAACCATTGGCCGAAGGCGGAACTCGAAGAATTCGGACCAAGGCTCGTCTGGTGTGAAGCCGAGCGTGTCCAGTGTTTCCAAGGGAAGACACAATTCCTGTAGGATGTGGGCGTTTCGAGAGATGGCGGACGGAGGACCGTCCGGACGACGAATAACGAGTTGGGGCATTCTTGAGGAGGTATTCCCTGAAGAGAAGACCAGTGCAACTTATATCTCTCCAAGAATACGATCACGTGGCGCGCAATTGATGGGAAACCCGCGACCGGACTAGGCGTACGATGGGCCACCAAGGGCAAAATACGCGAGGATTTTACGTTCCAGCCGTAATATAACTCCCCAACAACGACTCCAGTCCATTCTCTCATCAAAATCCGTCCCGTAGCAGCCCCAAGACCTGAACGGGTGCTGCGTCCGATCCAACTTTTTCGGATTCCTCCAGCGATTCGGGTGTGTTAGGACGTGTGGGCAGTCCCTCCAGCGAAATATCGGCGAACGAATACCTTCCTTCTTCCCCAGCTCAGGGTTGTATCGAAGGAGCTCTCCTCCAAATTTCCGACGGCGGAAATGAGTCGCCGAAAGAAGGGCGATCTGGCGCGCCTTGTAGAACGGGAAGATCCCGTACCACTCCAACTCGGTCGAGGAAAGGTCGAAATTCGGGAAGTCGATGCCCAGCTCGAGGTAGCCGGGGTTTCTGATCATGGCCTCCTGCAACGTGCAGAGATTTTCGAAGAGGATGGCGCGGTCGAGGAGAGAGGAATCCTCGTGGAAACCATATAGGTCGACAAATCTTTCCGCCATCCCGAATAGAGTGGTCCCCTCAGACGGCACGAAAAACGCGGGTTCCTCTCCCTCCGCGTGTTTCCCATATGTTACGCTCGCCTTGCCCAGAGCCACCATGTTCTTCAACAATACGCTGACGGCGTCGCGAATGAGCCCCACGGTCGCTTCGGGAGTTTCAGCAACAGGAGCAGCGGGTGGTCCGGTGAAGCTGCTGCGCCAGGTGGCGTGAGCGGTGGATCCACAAGATGACCAGCTCTTCCTTTGAAAAGCGTCTGGCGGTGGAGTGGCGTCTAGGGCGATGAAGCATGCGCTAGGGAGGTGGATGAGGTTTGTGCGCTCCTACGCGCGCAAAAGACGCTCTTTATAATCCAGGCTTGCGAGCGACCACGTGGACATCGGAGGAATCAACACGGGCGTGGTACGCGTCCAAAATTATGAAGACTTATGCGGGAGCTACTCCCATTATGATGGAAGAAACGGCGATTACCGACTTAAACGA
>JARJLF010003242.1:0-20174 GCA_029378395.1 Mycena leptocephala | reverse complement strand
AAGCAAAAGCCATCACTCCCCAAACAACGGATTTCTGGCTGGGGGTGATCCGGCGGTTGGTCGCGATGACTCGTTCACCAATCTCGGGTTCTTTGAATTCAAACTCGAGCTTCTTGCTTTCGTCTTCTCTCGCACGTTTCAGCTTCGCCGGTGCATCGTCGGTGCTTCCTCGATGCTTTACTGCGAGGGCTTTGTCTCTTTGAGCCTTCAAATCCGCAATCATCTCTCTGCTCAGCCAAATCCTGCTCCCGCAACTCCGTGCCGACGGATTCTTCGACAACATCTCCCTCCTCGTCGACGGCCGTCTCGTCAGACCCACCGGGTGTGACAACCTCTCGCCGTGTCGCCTTTTTCACGGATTTCGCAGCGGAGGTCCAACGACGGCATCGGAGCGGACTTGGGGACCGGACTCTTTGTACGTGCTGACCGTCTGGCCGGCACTGGAGTAACGGGGGCCACAGGGGCAGGAGCTGGAGAAGACTCCTTTCGCCGCTTAGCCGGGTTTGGCGAAGCATGTGTCGGCGAGGGTGTAGGAAGCGCGCGGGACGCGGGTTGGGCAGGCAAGATGACGTTGGAGGGGATGAGACTGAGTCCTTTGTCCCTTTATTGCCCGAACGCCGGTAGTTGGCGGTCGGATCGGGTTTTGCATTGACCACGGACTGTATGAGGCCTCCAAGCGAATACGCCTCCCCAAGTTCCACCGCGACGGTTGGGTGACCCAGGTTCCAGCGAGACGCGTGATATTGGTGTCCTTGGAGGACCCGTTGTTTCCGGTCAAGTCGTACGTGTCCTTGACCCACTGGACTTCACGCTTTTCCGCGTCTTCGGGCGCGTTCGGGAACGCGGCGCGAAACATGGTTCGTCAGGCTAACAGCGCCGGTGTCAAAACGCCTGAGGATGAACGCATGTCCGGAGGGCTAGAGCGTGTGATAAGTTCATTGGCTAGTCGGATCCTGTTAAAAAGCGCACCGTCGGCGTGTCGACCTTCAGTCTACCCACCTGCAAGAGAATTGAGCATTGGTAAAAGTAGATTGGAATGCCACGCACGAGGATATCATTACCCTGACAGTTGAGAACTAAAAGAAATGTATCAGTCGAAGACAGGTAAAAACATACGGAAACCAGTACTCTGATATTTGACGACAATACCGCGACTGTCTACGTCTTTGAGATGTGCATTTTGATGTCGGACGGGCAGCGGTGGTCGAGTAGCACTGGTTAATGTCATGGTTCGGGTCAGGGTCTAGATCACGATATCAGTCAACAAACAGAAACAGCCGTGGGAAATCAAACATACAAATGCGGGCCGGATACGGCATCTAAAAGTAGTAGTTACAAAAATGTTTATTTCTCTATAGCTCCTCCAGGTCTCTCGCCTGCAGCCCCGCGAGCTGTGGCCGCGCAACAAGAGCTTCCACAAGCTCCTTTATATCTGCCCACCATGTGGTCTTTCCCCGCCGATTGACCATGTCCGCATGCTGCACCATCTCCTGCACCGGAACCCATTTGATAGAACTCGACTGGATTGTTATTACCGCTGCAGTTTCCGGGCCTGCCACGCGCGATTTCGGCGGTTGTTGCTGAATCAGCTCGTGCTGCCGTTCGACGAAAGCCATGCATTTCAGTGAGAGTCGCACAGCACGAGCGCGATCCATTGGTGAGGGTATTCCACCTTGGAGGGTGTGACCTAGGGATGCTGAACGCGAGTCGAACAACGAGCCTCCTTCTTCCTTGAACATCTTGGTAATAACCTCGGTTGTATACACAGACGACGCTACTTCGTTGCTGAATTTTTCGTTTCAGTACAAAAGCAATAGCAGTTGCAAACAAACATACCGAATGACCAGACGGCCCTCGCTCTTTCCCTTGACATCGAGTTTATATCTCGCCTTGAGGAATCGCACGTCACGTTTCAGTAAATCTAGGTTTATCCCGTCCTCCGGTGTATACACCAAACAGGCGCCAACCTGATTAGAAGAATGATCAGAATAATTGAGTAGGACCAGGATAAAATACCAACAGCCAATGCCCCCATTGTAGCGATGTACCCGCACTTCCCGCCCTGCGTTTCGACCACGAACACCCGGTTTCTGCTCGCACTGGCACTTTGTTTGATGGCGTCGCAAGCTTCTACAAGGGCATTTAAGCTTGTATCGCTACCCAGGCTGTACTCTGTCATTGGCACGTTGTTACTGATTGTGGCGGGTAGGTGAACCATCGGGACGTGGAAGGCAGGGTAATGTTTTCCGCCTTCCTCCAGGATCTGGAGAGCGTTGAACGCTTCGAAACCGCCTATCATCATCATGGCGTGGAAAGAGTGTTGCTGGAACTTGGCTGCAACAGCTCCGAGATCAGTAGAAGGTAATGTACGGTTAGTCCCGAGCTCGGATCCACCGCGGGCCATCCAGGAATCAACCCTGAGCCAAGAGAGTTCCTCAAAATCGTCGTCAAGTAACCCGCGGAAACCGTTGTGAATTGCCAACGGTGTGTGGCCATGGCGGACACAGTATCGAACTGCAGCACGAGTGGCGGCGTTCATGCCACCTGCAGGCGCTCCCATGCTGCAACCCAGTTAGTGCTTCTGAACCGGAGGCAAATTACTGATCTTACTGCATGATGGCGATTCGCATTCTCTAACATTACGATAAGCATCAACAGCACTCTCCTGAGGGCAGACAATACCTTCTCGACCGGTAATTTTTTGTCTTGTGATAGGGCGGAAGTAGTAACGAATCCTTCCAAGCTCTCACGAAACTCGGGGTCTCTCAGTTTCATAGCTTTTTCAAAATCTCTCTCGTCAATCGCAGTTGACACTGCTTTCGTCTGTTCATAAACTGTAAGCATCCGGAGCGAAAGGTTCGGACCAGCGTACCATTGCCACAGCCTCCATTAGCGGAACCATCGTTATTTTATTTTCTTGTATGCCAATCATATATGAGGGGGTTTCGGGATTAGCCTCTAAAAGCGCATCCACAGCCTTGAAGCCTTGTAACGTGGGCTTTGTGATGCAATTAGACAATTGTTATCAAACGATAATATAGATAGTTTACCAGAATACGGTCCATAGCGCAAGGTCTGCCACCTCGTTGCGTGTGTCCCAGAGTTGTTACTCGTGTGTCCAACCCCAATCGTTCGGTGAGGATGTCTTTTACATATTCCGCCTTGATGGGGTTGAGGTCGATATCGTGGGCTCCTTCAGCGACGATCACGAGGGTCTTACGTTTCCCCACTTCACGATGCTGCATTTATCCGAGTTGGAGGAAAGAGCCACAAACTGGAGGAGTCGCCTACCTGATGGATGGCTGCGCACATTTCGTCCTCCCAGGGCTGGGATTTAGGCGGCTGCTCAGGGATAAACAAGAAGTCCGCGCCACCGCTTTCGGCGAGTTAGCATTGGAAAGGGAGACGGAACGAGGAAAACGCACGCAACACCGGCAAGCAGTGCTAACCAGCCACAGTGTCTGCCCATAACCTCAAGAACGAACGCTCTAGAATGACTGAATGCGGTAGAATTGATATTATCAATAGCTTCACAGATACGGTGCAGAGCTGTTGGGGCTCCGATAGTGAGATCGGTCATGGACATATCATTGTCGATCGAGCCAACCAAGCCTACAATTTTAAGGTGCGAATGGGCCTTGGCCTTCTCTTCGGTTATTTTGCCTATGGAAAAGAAATAAGTCGAACAAAAATGCGTCAAGGTCAGTCAAGACTGTACCTTGAGCGCGCAGATCTTCGATCAGTTGCGGCCATTCTGCTCTAAAAACGTCTGCTCCAGTCAATGAGCCGTCTCCGCCACACACGACCAGCGCGTCGATGCCTTCTTTGATTAAGTTGTGCGCTGCTGCAAGTCGTCCTTCTGGGGTTCTAAATTCTTTCGACCGGGCGGTTCCAATGAGCGTTCCGCCCTAGATGCGCGTTAGAAAATCAATAGAGAAATATATCTTGTACGCACTTCGGTAAACCAGCCCCTGACATCGTCCCAGCCAACTCTTACAATGTATCTGCCTTTGAGAGTCCTGCCCGATGAATTATAATCGCCTGTTCCGTCCTTCAGCAACTCTCCATCTCCGAAGCGCAGGTTGTTTATGATATTCATCGCAGCCGGCGGGAATTCGGAATGGTGCGTCACGGAAGGCGGAACGTAGGTGGAGCTGCTGGAGTCGGCCTCTGCATTCCCGCGCACCAGGCCTTCGTAGCCTTCTCGTACGATCCATGCCTCGCAACCTCTGTTTTCTTGGTTAAATCAAAGCAGCCTGAACGCGAGATTGAATGCAAACTTGAGAATGGCTGCTTTGACGACAGAACGAACGACTGCGTTCATCCCTGCGCTGTCTCCGCCCGACGTAAGAATTGCGATCTTCATGGTGGTGCAGAAGGAAAGACGTCGATACAAAACGCGCTCTGTTAAAGAGCCAGCCAGCTAGCGGCCGCGGCCTTTTCGATCAATCGCGTCTTGATCATGAACTGGCACGTGTGTCGGGTCAAAGATAGGGGCGTTAGAACGCTGATAATGATACAGACTCCATACAAAAGTGTATCTATTTAATTGGTGCACTCGATAAGAGCGGTCTTTGAAGGCTCTGAGATAAAGCCCGCCTTCCCGCTCGGATTTTTTGAGTAAAGGGAGATACATCTGTCTGGAATAGTTATTCTCTTATCCAACTTTCCAGCGGATATCCTTTGGTCTTGATCCACTCCGTATCCCGATGAATAATGCCGTCCCTTCACTGCCCCACCATGGTTGATATGTTTTGCCACATTGGCGATATGACCATCGCCACCTGCAAAGTATCCTCCCGGCGACCTTGATAAGTCTCAACGATGGTACAAAGAAGGGCTAATGAAAATTTGATAAAGCCCCAAATCAAAGCGAATACGTACATACAATCTTAAGTTAGCAAGGGCAGGCGATAGGACATATCGGAGTCAGTAACAATTGGATCCTGTGCTTTCATGAATTCTGAACGGCATTGTGAGGTTCAACTCAAGAGTCAGGGTTATAATCTCGGAGCCTTGTCAAGTAGGATCGGCCAGTAACGATTAGCAGCAAAACTCGTTTCGCCATTTCGAATACTTTGATTTCTATAGATCTATTCGCCAACGGTAAAATGTTGCTGCTGACCCAGATCATGATTCATTTAAACCAGAAGTCCCAGTGAGTTTTGCGACACCATCGATGGAGAGACGCATCCGCTCAGGCATGTTGGTATTGGTGTCGACTTGTCCGAGGAATGATAAAGGTAGCTGAGGAAACCAAAGAATTTTACTCTGAGACCGCGACCGCGCTTAAGCCTTCTTCTTCGCGGCGAGACGAAGGCGAGAGAAAGAGCAAGAAGCGTTAAAAATCCGTGTCAAGCATCTTGATAATAGTCGTCCTAGTCTTGAACTCTCAGTAACGACACAAGAGGCTGCTCAGAGTGTCTTGAAATATTTCTTGGACTCACCGCACGGTGGTTTTTTTTTGTGGTTTTACCGAGGCGGTTGTCGAATTAGACTCTAAGCCCGAAGACCGCCGTTGGCGCATTGCATATCGAACTCTAAATTGGCCAGGGTTCCTTCCACAACGCAACAGCGTTTTCTACAGCGTTAAATATTTCCCAAAGCCTTCGACACCCTTGAGGGTCTCTACCTCCTCCGGCATGACAGCTACTATCACCTCCGCCGATCCATCCGGTAGCTTGGGCATGACAACATTAGCTGGCTCCCCGATCAACCTGAAGCTGGCTACCGGCCCAAATGCCTTGCCCCAGTCGCTGCCATATATCGCGTCGGTGCTCCCCAAACACGTGCCCATGGCAAACCCCGTCGTGCCCGTCGTGCCATTCATGAACTGATAGTCAATGAAGCGGCTCGCGCTGGGGTCCTTGATAAAGGCCATGTAGCTCGCCACGAGTGCGGGGGTGACTGATGTGATGGCGCGGCGGACCTCGCTCGCCGCGCGCTGGAGACCGGACGGCGAGAGAAGCGTGCCGAGATCGAGAGCAGTGATGAGCTGGTAGACGGCGTTGCCGACGTATGGGGACGGAAGACCTGGCAGGTGGCGGCGAGCGGAGGATGGCATGAAGAGGTTTGATATGGTAGAGAGCGGGACGGTCTGCGCCGCGAGAGAGCGTCGGCTGCGGATCAGGAGCACAGCACGCCACATCAGGGCACAAAGCGCATCGTGGGTGGAGATGGGCGGGGCACCGGACGAGGTTGCGTCTGCTTTGAGCTGCGTCAGG
Organism: Mycena leptocephala; assembly: GCA_029378395.1. Classification (NCBI taxonomy): domain Eukaryota; kingdom Fungi; phylum Basidiomycota; class Agaricomycetes; order Agaricales; family Mycenaceae; genus Mycena; species Mycena leptocephala. Next base: position 13,950 of record JARJLF010003242.1, on the reverse strand, counting down.
CCAGCAGCTGGGATCCGGAGGAGAACTGGGATCTCTGACGATGTGGCCCCGAAGACATTGGCCTCTTTCACCAATGATGGAACCACTGTTTTCCACCTATATGCTGGATGGTGCTCGATGTTGAACTCAAGGTCGCTCTTCATATTGCACAGAACACTCCTGTCCAGGCCCACCGTCGTAGGGTGTTCGTTGTTGAGTTTTGTTGAATTCTCCTGCGCCAGTCGCGTCTCCTCAATTAGTATCCGCATCCATTCGTCCGTTCCGGTGCCATCTGACACGCAGTGTGACATGGCAAATGTGAGGATCGTACCACCGTCGATGGCGCTAAATTGCATTTTACATGCAGCATGTGGATGATCATTGTTGAGGTCAAGAGGTATGGGCATGAGCAAGTTCCAGGGAAAATTGAGAGGTGGAAAATCTGCTGCCTCGAGTTCCTCGAAAGAGGGCATCTCTTTCCGCAGGTCTTTCAGGACGAGCTCGAGACCCTGGTCAGGTACGATAGTGCGCCAGTCTTGTTGGTCAACAGTGGCTACATCGGGAGGCAGGGGAGTAACAACGCCGCCGAGAATGGGACAACGCAAAAGCAAAGCCTTTATCCCGGTTTTGAAGGCTACGAGTTGCGCATCGCGCTGAGCAGAAGAAGTGCACCGAAAAATTAAGAGGCGACGGCTAAAGTGGAACATATGGCGTGCATCGAGGGGGGAAGGTCGACGTGGAAGGACGGGCCTGGGATGAAGACTGTGTCGTTGAAGAATGGTTCAGCCATGGTTCGAGCTTTGGAGGTTGAATTGGAAGCTTAAATGGAGGACTCATGGCCGGACCCGGAGAGTTGATTGGCGCCGGCGCGGTACGCGTTGTTTATCCTTGTGTATTAGGCGTTTTGACTGAACCTATTCCTGACATGGTACATGTCCGCTTGAATGAACGCGAGTCCAACCCAAATCCACACGTCAACTTCATCTCGGCCCTTGATGTTGGAGACCCGGCTAGCCAAGAAGATGCAAGGTAGACAGTGAAACAACCCCAGACAAGACCCGCTCAAAAGGCCCCACTGGCAGGCAATTTCTACGTGCCCTTGCGGCCCAAGTCCGCCCCGTGATGAAATCTCACGGATTCGTTGTCAATAGCCTGGAAGAGGTGGCGCGTTCGCTCACTTGTACGCTCTTACCACTGAGAATATCGTAGTATGAACACAATATGGTCTTTGCCGGTCGGAATTGGAATAATGGCGAGACCGTAGGCAAGTTGAGACCTGGCCTCTCCTGCCGTCCGTATTCAAAGAGATAATGCCCCCCAGAACTGGTTCTCCGCAGACCGAACGGTTCCTTACAACCAACATTCTGGTTGATGAGTGTACTGTGCCATGAGGTAACTATTTTTTTTGTCGACCTGGGATATTCTGACCCGTCCGATTAGCTCGCACACATAAAGGCTCGGACGCCATAGTCGTCCCGCATTCCCTAGCCTAATTCCTTCTTAGCATATGAATCATGGGCCGGCCTTCCAAGCACTGTGGAAGCGTCTACGTGCCGAGGTACGCGCCCTCCAGGATAAAGGATACTACGGAGATGGTCTGCTACCTTATTCGTCTTCTCTCTCTCTCTCTCCAACTAATCTCATGAAAGGTTACTGGTCATCCGGAACTCGTCTCCGAGATTCCGCCAATGTGGCTGGAGATGGCATCGAGGACGGTGAATTCCCCGAATACCTGGTAAATGAATATTTTTACTACGTATTCGCAGTCGCACTCATTTTGACGTAGTGTGGTGGCGCACACAAACAAGCCCGTCCTACGGCCCGTCGACGTAAAAGGCGTGCTCGCCGACCCGAAACCATTGCATCAAACAAGACGGGGCGCCAAACGGAGAAAAAGCGAAAGGCCGGGGCAAGAGTAACTTCTAAATATGCATTCACTGGTGAAGGTTCTTCGTTGGCGGAAGACATCGAGCCGGGGGACAAAGGGACAGGTTTCCGGAAACAAGCTGGAAGGTAGGCTACTTAGTTTCTTCACATTCCCTGTCTAAAAAAACATTGACAGTAAGCGAGCTCGAGAGGAAAGGGCCTTGGCAGCCGAACGACGAATAAAGGCCTTACAGGGTGGATCACAACAAGGTGCGAGATCTGTTCCTCGATCTACTACTTTATCTTATCTATCCTACAAGCGTCCACATCCAAAGCCTCGCATTCGGAGTCCGCCTCGGAGGATGAAGACGACGAAGACGAGCCTGTGGGCGAAACGGATGCCGAGAGACGTCAGGCATTGAAACGCTCAGGAACATTGGAAGGTTTACTGTCGCTGAACGAAGCTTCTTGGAGAGTTTTCGAAGATGAATTCATCTTCACTGGGAACGATGCGAAGGGGTCGTCCTCCGACCTAATTGATATTTCTTCAGACGACGACATTCCGGTTGCTTCTGGATCCACTTTCGTTATGCCGTCTCCAAAAAAATCAACAAACCACAAAGGTGAATATTCCCATTTATGTCCGCAGCGCTTGATTTACTAATACTCTCTTCAGATTCCGCGACAAAGGATCGTACAAAGAATGGCCTAGGTAACTTGGTACAGAACGAGATATCGCTGCGCAAGAAAGAATCTCTGGGAATGGCACCAGTTAAAGCCGGAAGTAGGGTTCTCGGGGGTGGTGTCCGACGTGCGCAGGAAGAGCCCGAATGGGCTTGCCACATGTGTACCCTGTGCGTTCCTACGTACCTTCGTAAATGGAATCGAGACTGATACGAGGGTCCAGCCTCAACAACGGAAACTTTCTTGCGTGTTCAGCATGTACGACGCCCAGATTACAAACCTGAGGCAGCTGTATTTTTATGATCGAAAAGCGTCTGTATCTTGCTCTCTGTATTACCGCTTTCTTGTATTCCTTTCACGTAGTCGGCGATTGGTTGGCCGAATTGTACTGAATCAGAAATTAAGGCTGCACCTGCGAGGATGAGAAAATCGAGGTGAATAAAGAGCATCAGGACACAATCCCATCGAGCGCTGTCTGTTCCGGCGCTGTTGGTTGTCGAGACTAACTTGAAGGCGCGGAGTTTGACGCCGGGTCACAACACACCAAAGCAGTTCCTTCTCCCCAGCATATGAAGTCACCTCATCGTATCCTCATGCTGTTATAGACTCGGCCTTCACCACAGTCTCCCTACCCGGCTTCAATACTTCTGACCATGTCCTTGGCTTCCCCCCGGCTGATCTTCGTGGTCCTATTTGCTTTGAATTGTGTGCTTTGGTCCTCGAGCCGATATGGCCAAGTATCGCACACCGGCTTTCTCCACGGGGAGAACAGTCTAGTCAAGCGATTATCCCTCGAGTTCGCACATCCAAATGACCAGACCTTCGATGTTGCCGAAAAGCAGGTGCGCTACGGTTGCGTTATGAAGTCACTTGCGCTGACGTTTCCCAGTGTCGGCCTCTCGCATTTCCTGCCATTGACCAATGCGCGCATGTGCAAAAGCATTGTCCTCTACCCGAAACATTCCTATCTATTCCATATCTCCGCCATTACTACTGCACCGAGACTGCGCTGAGACCGGTGCCTTCACCGCCCTCATCGTTTGGCTAATTTTCTTATTCTCCACTCTGGGTATCAGTGCTTCCGACTTTTTTACCCCCAATCTCGCTACCATTGCGCAGCTGCTGGGTCTGGATGAAAATGTTGCCGGTGTGACATTCCTAGCTTTTGGGAATGGCAGTCCCGACGTCTTTTCCACGTTTTCCGCCATGCGAGCCCAATCGGGCAGTTTAGCAATAGGCGAATTACTTGGTGCTGCATCCTTCATCGTCTCATGTGTGGTCGGTTCCATGTGCATTATAAAACCATTCCAACTGCACCGGGCAATCTATTTTGTCCGCGACGTCGGGTTTATGTTCACAGCTGTCGCTCTGTTGCTGGTGATATTGTGGGACGGGATCATTCGGTTCTGGGAAGCTGCCTTGATGATTGCGCTCTACGTTACATACGTGGCCATTGTAGTCGTTGGAACTTGGTGGGAACGGAGGCAAGATCGCAAGAGGGCGCATGAAGCCGTGGTACGATCCGAATACGATGACTCGGATATCTCGCCCTCGAGCCCTTTACATGAGCGCTACAGAGACTATCGTAGGCAGACGCCATTAATATTCCCAGCGTAAAACTGACTCTGCAATCAGCCAGCCCTTCACCCTCCGAGACAACCAACTCGATACTCGCGGCTCCATCGTCATCCAGAGCCCGTGCCATCTCGGCGCCCGGGCCACCGCCGAGACTGAATACAGATCTTCCCCGACGACCCCACTCGCGAACGCCGTCACCGCCTCCTTCTTTCGGAGGGAGCCACATGCCATCGTTCTCTCTTGTCGGCGCTTTAGAGTTTCGTCAGGTTGTAGCATCATTGCAGCACGAAGCTGCAGGAACTTCTCTCAACATCTTCGACAGCCCTTATACGCCTTATGCAGGTGGCCATTACAGCGCCTTTCGGTCAAGGTCACGCACTCTTAGCCGCGAGGTAGATCCTTGGGATGCCGCTCTCGGGTTACCTCTCGACGAGCGTTCGCGCCCACGCCTGGTGGTAACACCTGCTCTCACCGAGGAGCCAGAGGGTCTTTTGGATGGAAGCACCGCCGACGGCAGAAGTCATTCCCGTGGAACCTCCGTCCCCTCTATTTCACGGACGCCTGCCTCTCCGACCCTTTCCGATGGCGACACCGAATCGCAAAATTTCCAACCTCCAACCCGGCGGCAACGCTTCGTGTGTGTTGTTGGCAGCATCTATCACACGCTTTTCCCGTCGCTCCACCGCTTTCGAAGCAAAACTGTCCTTGGGCAGATTGCTTCTGTATTTGCGGCGCCGGCGGTGATGTTACTGACACTTACACTACCCGTTGTTGTTACTCCATATGAATCTGCCCACCATTCCCGTGAGAAGACTCCTGGGGAAGAACAAGGGAATCTCATCGATTTTGAAGAAGAAGGGATTGAACGAATTCTCATTGCGGAGGAGGAAGTCGAAGAAGAAATGCATGGAATAGCATATAACAAATGGTTAACAGCTGCCCAATGTCTTTTCGGCCCCCTGTTTTGTGCTGCGGTATTGTTTGGTATGTGCGCATTCTCCTCGTTTGTCCCTGCTCTTATCAGTTGTAGGCTCAAACAAACGTTATCAACTGTGGGCGTTGCTTTCGGCGGGTATCGTTGGTTTTGCTGCATCTGTTCTCGTTGCCTTGTTCGCAAGTAATGGCGAACATCCCTCCTTCCGTATGACGCGCTGTTCAATCGGCTTCATTGTCGCTGTCGTATGGATAATGGCCATCGCGGATGAGGTGGTTAAAGTGCTCCAGGTATGTATACTCCATCTTGGTTTATTAAAGCGCTTTGACAGATATCTTTCAGACCTTTGGATTCATCTTTGGACTCTCCGATGCGATCATTGGTTTGACCATTTTCGCAGTGGGCAACTCACTCGCTGATCTTGTGGCGAACATGAGCGTGGCGGTGAGTGCTTTTCCTCGCAACTAAGCTTGTGTTCACGGTTTCTGTAGGTGTTTGCTCCGATCATGGGTTTCTCTGCGTGCTTTGGAGGACCCATGTTGAATATCTTGCTTGGTGTGGGAATTTCAGGTTCCTACATCATACAGCAAAGTGGGGAACCGTATGAGCTCTATTTCGGTAACACACTCCTGGTTAGTGCCGTCGGACTTCTTGTCCTTCTGGCGGCCACCCTCATCGTGGTACCACTCAATGGGTACTTTTTAACACGGACTTGGGGGATAATCCTCGTTGCGACGTACTTGGTAATAATGGCCATCAATGTCGTTGTCGAAATCAAAACCTAGTAGCGGACTGTACTATGTATCATGTACCGAGCACGGATAATACACATTATTTTCATCTGAGACCGAAGTTAAGGTTCAAGTTGAATTAATTACTAGGCAAAGGAAAGTTGAATCGTGATAGACTACAAAGCTATAATCTTGCTTGTTTGCATGCCGACTTTAGCTCAGTTGGAAGAGCATCAGACTGTAATTGGTTACCGAAATCTGGGTGTCGCCTGTTCGAACCAGGCAAGTCGGACTCTTTTTGCCTTTTTTCCTAACTATCTTTAATACCTCTGGAAGCTCTGGATGAGGGCCAGGAAGGCCCTCATCACTCGGTACAATTTTTAGACGATACAGCTGCAGGCCACAGGCAAAATTGCACTAAGGCCGAAAGGGGTCGCGACTTGGTAAATTTTTTGGAATTTTTGACATTCGTGCGGCTGTTGGAATCCTACATTTACTTAAAGTCCTGGAGTGACTGAGTCTATTATTGGGCCACGACGGGACAAGAGATCGATGCAAAGAAATAGTGACTGGAATCATAATCATCCGGATGACTTTAGTCAAAGTCGGTTCAGTTGCCGCTTCCCAGTTGTGCCAGTTGTGGCAAACATGAATTGGACGATGCATATTAACAAACAAGCTGAATACCATCTGAAGTACAGAAAAGATAATGCATCGACGCAGGGTCGACCTAATTCACTGTATTATCATATGAATTCATGGGAGAGAGGAGGGGTGTTTGCGGCCTAAAGCAGGCCAATTTTCGAGGTTCTGGAATTGCGGCGCTCTTGATTTTGGGTTCATTTGACGCGACATCGAAAGGAGTGAAAGCACAGTGGTACTGCCATCCTACTATTTCTCGATTTTCTGGTTTTGCATGTACAAATTGTAACGAATCGACAAAATTGCCTAATTCGGCATTGAGCGGTTGTTTGGTTCTCTCAACGTCGCCAAATAAACTGGTCCTCAGCAAATTATGAGTGGCGAAGGACAGAATGGACCTACTGCAATGAATTCAATAATGCCGAAAAAAAACCATATCCGGTTGAGTGAACTTCGAAAAAGTTCAACTTGCCTGGTTCGAACAGGCGATATGGCTCCGTGGGGGTGTTCGAACCAGGCATGTTGATCTAAACGAGCACACTTCGGATCTCGCTTTGTGGAAACTACGAGGTCACTATTTCGGAGTTTCTAACAAACGGCGACTCGACAATGTCCTCGTGGATAAAGGATAATACATCAGCCAAGATAAGTATTCTACATTCGTGGATGGGTGCATGGAATCAACTAAGTTTATTATCAGCACTCGGATAAATCGCAACAGACGATCGACTCACTTAAGGCCACCTCCACCAAGGATATATTCGATGGCGGAATGCACATTTCCGCCCGTCGCAAGAAGCGCGCGTACATTCTGAGATGCATTGGTGAACCCCATGTCCTGTAATTGCTGTAGAATTATTTAGTCAGTACACGTAGAACCGTAAAGGATGAAATGACGGAACCTGCAATTGAACCTGGAATCTCTCCTCAGCTGGCCGGGGATCTGCCGGTGGTTGCGGAGCAGCGGGAGCACCGAATCCGCCAAGAAGTTGATACAGTGCAGCTGGGTCCATTTGGCTAGCTGGCGGTGCACCGGTACCGGCCCCGGCGGCAGGGGCGGCAGGGGGGTTACCGGTGGTGCTCCACCCATCAATGCAGCAAGCAACGCTGGATCGAAGGGAGGGGGACGTGCTGCGCCAGCGCCACCTCCAAACAAATTGGGAAAGGCGGGGGCTGCCGGCGCCGCTGCAGGAGTACTCGCGGAAGGCGCAGAGCCGGGAATGCCAGGTGCAGGGAAGGCATTATTAGCACCTGGGCCTCCCATCCCGTTGAACATCGACGCCATTTGGAGCATCCGCTGTAGGCTTTCTGGGTTCGACCTGGGGGAGTTGATTCTTTGAGTGTACGGTTGATTAATATTAACATATGGCTTACACCATCTGCCTGAAATGATCACTTTGCATTATGGCACGAGCCTCCTGCCCCATTCCCGCCATTTGTGGATTAGATGCTATTATTTGGTCCATAATCGCGGGATTTGACATCATATTCGACATTTGCTGAAGGAACTGTGGGTTGTTCATCATCCCTTGCAGCTGGAAAGGGTTGGTCAGCCTGTCGATCCCGGTAGAATTAAAGCGCACCATGTTGGGATCATTGGCGTTCAGACCCATATCTGCGAAAGGATTCAAACCGGCCATGGCCCCGAAACCTAAGTGGCTATTGAGTTGGGTGAGAGGATCGTGAGGGTTTTGTCCAGTTTGCATCGTAGGTAACGGCTGGGGCGCGGCGGGCTGCGCCGACGTCGATGGTGCACCAGAACGGACAGCACCCTTGACCATATGGATGGTGTGAGACGACTGGATCTTGTACACCGACAATAAATCTTCATCCTTTAAAGATTCGTAAGCGTCTGTGCGAGCCAATTGCAGAGCAGTTACCTTCAAAACTCGCCCTGAATTGACGCATTATAATGATGGAATAGGGCTGGAAACATGGCTTGGACACACCCGAGTAGATGAGGCGTTGCCTTTCAGCCTCCACATCTGATTTCTCCGCGATAGCCTGCTTCAGTTCAAGGACAGTTTTATCGGTCGTAATCGTAATCTGGAGCTTCAATTCACTCGGACCTGAAGGTATAGTAAGCAAAGACGCGCGTCGCACCCAGGAAGCGCCCACCTTTGACATTTATCAGGATTTCTGGAGCTGCAGCTTCGTCGGACATGACAGCTACCGCTTAACAGTGAAATTTGTTGTGACTTGTTGATCAAGAACATCCGAGATCTGTTCCTTGCCCCATTTTCTTACCGTTCCTTGCCAGTTCGGCCAACTTGAGATGTGGGACACAAACTATGCCAAGATATATAACGGTAATTCAAGAAATTAGTAACTCCAGTATAAATCCATGATCCGAAAATGAGAAATAAACATTCAGTGAGATGGTGGTTCGTTATAGGTATTGATAAAGCAAGAAAATTAGGTATAAATCCGCAAATGAGATGAAACAGGTAAAAGAATGTGGGGGTCGTCATGAGGGTTCGTTATAGGTCATAAAAAGATCATCACATCACAACACACCATTTTCCTTTCTTCTCCTCGCTTTGCGTTATAGAGGGCGAGGTGGGTGAGGAAGGTATGAATTCTCCCTGAGCCACGTCCATGGAGGCTCTTCCTTCCGGCATTTTTGAGAACCATCCACCGGGGAAGAATATGGAGGACGCCGTGGATTCGAGCCTAGAACGAGGTGAAATGGGTGCATCTAGATGGCTAAGGTCTACATCATCAGAAGTATCCGCAGTTCTGGATGAGGTGTCAGCAGTGCTCAAGGTGTATACAACGTCAGACTTACTCGGGATTCCCAAGTACAAGAGGGAAGGGCTGCGGCTGGGATTCGGCCGGAAGAGGAACTGCAGATGCAAGCGGGGTTTGTTCGTTTGCTTCTGACACATCTAAAGTATCGATGTTCGCGGCGGAAACCTCCGCAGGTGGGGCACCAGTTGAGGCAGTCTGGTAGACGTCTGCTGTCGGAAGAGTGGCGGAAGTGGGAACGGGCTCGGGAGGAGCATTGGTTGGTTCTGGGTCCGCAATGGGAACGCCCGGTTCCGTTGTAGGAACGCGATCCTGAACAGCAGCATCCAGCTCTGCGACGGTCAACGGTTCCTCGTCTGTCGTGGAGCTAGTGACGGAGTTTGGATCGCTGGCGACATCTGCTATCGTTGAGATGGGTTCGGGAGCAATATCTGCGACTTTGGCCGCCAGAGGTTCTTCAACCGAGAGGGACTCCACCGTAGACATCGAAAACTCGCCCTCTTGATCCGGCGCGAGCACAGATTCTACGGTCGGTTCAAGGATACCCGGCGCTGCCGCATGATCGGCAGAGATTTGCTGGGGAGCAGTGGCATCTGCAGACTTTGCGTTGGGTATTAGGTTTGCAAAGGTGTGAAGGATAGGCTCAGATGGCGCTAATTCTTCGTTCGCAGCAACCGCGTCAGCAGGAAGAGAATCCATTGTCGAGTCGATAGTGGTTGATCCCGTGACTGGGAAGTCTTTACCCAAAGCCTGGACCGGAGATGTATCTACGACCTCATCTGCGACGACAGTGGGGGCGGATTCAACGGGTGTCGGCTCAACAGCCTCCGTTTCGGTCATTTTTCCGACCGCAATGGGTTCCGTGACGGAAGGATCAGCCTCCGCAACGGATTGTGAGACGACAACTAGGGCAACGACCTCTTCAGTTGGTGCAGCGTCAACCGTCGTAGCGATAGGATCTGAGGAGGTTGCCTCGAACCCTGCCGAAGTGTCTGCAACATCTTCCTTGAGTTCGGGAGCAACTAATTCCATGTTGTCGACGATCGCATTGCTCGACTCCGAGACAGTGACATTGTCAACCTCCTTAGTTAAATCATCTAGTATTGCATTTAATGATTTAATCACAAACAATTAAAGACCAACTTACCAGCGTCTGGAGTGTCAAGGGTAGGATTCGAATCCGCAACAATTTCAGACATTTCCTTCTTGATGTCTTCAACCGATGTTGCCAATTCCGGAGCCACAGCCTTGGTCTCCTCCGCAACGTCATTGGAAGAAGGCGCTGACGCAGGGGTCGAATCGACGTCCTCCGCGGTTGATACAGACTCTGCGATGAGTTCGGTGTTGATTTCAACCGGTTCAGGTTTGGGCTCTGTTACCACCTCGTCAACGGCTACGATCTCTTCCGAAGCGGGAACGTCCGCGACAGGCTGGCTCGAAGGTTCTGCAGTTGAGGTGACTACTGGCTCGGGTTCAGCTGCCGCTTCTTTGCCGGCCGCGACCTCTCCCGAAGCGACATCTTCGACAACAAGTTCGCTTGAAGAATCCTCTGTACTCTCCTGGGTCTCCGTGGACTCGATTGCAATTTCGGAGCTGATCCCCTCGGACTGGGCTTTGTCGGCAACGTGGTCCGCTGCCGCCTCTTCTTCCTGAGCCTCGCCAGCCACCTCTTCTTTCAGCCCGGAGTCCAACAACTCCTTTGAGACGGGAAGAGGGCTGCCTTGAACCGAAACAGAGTATGAAGGTGTCCAACTAGTTAGTTCGACTGGGGCTTCCAATGAAGAAACCTCCACCGTCGGCTGTATAGCAAACTGGATCGAGTCATCCACTGGCGCCTCTAAATCATGTGCAGATTCTGGTTGCTGAACCTCGATAACATCATTGACTTCGGGCCCGGAGACCAACTCGTTAGAGATGGGAAGATTGCCTTGGACGGAGACAGAGTACGAGGGTGTCCAAGGCGAGCTCGGCCTAGGTGGATCGAGTGGCGCTTCCAATGCAGAAACGTCTACCGTCGGTGGTGCAGCGGGGATCGAGTCGGGAACGGGGTCCGCAGCCGCCTCTACAATTGGTTCTGCAGGCTGTTGAACCTCGCCAATACCAGCATCGGCTTCAAAGCCTGAATCCGTCAACTCCTTAGAAACAGGAAGAGGACTGCCTTGGACCGAGACAGAATAAGACGGTGTCCAAGGAGAACCGACCCTGGGCGGATCGACTGCAGCTTCTAAGACAGAGACGTCTACCATCGGGGTCGAATCGGGAACAGCCGCGTCTACAATTTCTTCCGCGGCAGATTCTGGTTGCTCAACCTTGTCGGCAACAGCATCTGCTTCGAGCCCAGAATCCATCAACTCCTTCGAGACAGGAAGAGGGCTGCCTTGGACCGACACAGAGTACGAGGGAGTCCGAGGACGAGGCGGGTCGACTGACGCTTCCAATCCGGATACGTCCACAGTCGGCTGCTGGGTTGGGTCAGGAACGGCCGACTCTACAAGTTTTTCCACAGCGGACTCTGGTTCTTGAACTTCATCAACGAGACCATGCGCTTCGAGCCCAGAGTCCACCAGCTCGGCGGAGACAGGATGGGGACTGCCTTGGACTTGGACCGAGTACGACGGAGTCCAAGGAGAGCCTGCACGAGGTGAGTCCGCTGAAGCTTCCAATCCGGATATGTCCACCGTTGGGTATGCAGCAGGCTGGATCGATTCGGGGACAGGGTCCGCTGCCACCTCAACAATTGCTTCCGCAGTAGACTCTGGTTGAGCGACGTCGTCAACATCTGCCACGAGCAATGAGTCCACTAGCTCAGCGGACACAGGAAGAGGACTGCCTTGGACCGAGACAGAATACGAGGGAGTCCAAGGAGAACTGGCCCTAGGCGGGTCGACTGCAGCTTCCAAGGCAGATACGTCCACCATTGGGATTGAGTCAGGGATAACCGCCTCTAAGATTTGTTCCGCGGTAGGTTCTGGCTGATCAACCTTGTCAACAACATCATCTCCTTCAAGCCTCGAGTCCATCAGCTCGTCAGAGACGCCCTGGACCGAGACAGAGTACGAAGGAGTCCAAGGAGAGCTTGCACGAGGTGGGTCGACTGAAGCTTCCAATCCGGATGCGTCCATTGTTGGGTATGCAGCGGCCTGGATCGATTCGGGGACAGGGCCTGCTGCCGCCTCAACAATTGCTTCCACAGTAGACTCTGGTTGATCGACGTCGTCAACATCTGCCTCGAGCGCTGAGTCCACTAGCTCAGCGGACACAGGAAGAGGACTGCCTTGGACCGAGACAGAATACGAGGCAGTCCAAGGAGAACTGGCCCTAGGCGGAGCAACTGCAGCTTCCAAGGCAGATACTTCCACCGTCGGCTGCTGGATCGACTCGGGGACATGGTCCGCTGCCGCCTCAACAATTGCTTCCGCAGTAGACTCTGGTTGATCGACGTCGTCAGCATCTGCCTCGAGCCCTGAGTCCACCAGCTCAGCGGTGCCTTGGACCGAAACAGAATACGAGGCAGTCCAAGGAGAACTGGCCCTAGGCGGATCAACTGCAGCTTCCAAGGCAGATATTTCCACCGTCGGCTGCTGGATCGACTCAGGGACGGGGTCCGCCGCTGCATCTACAATTGGCTCCGAAGCAGACTCTGGTTGATCGACGTCAGCATCTGCTTCGAGCCCTGAGTCCACCAGCTCAGCGGACACAGGAAGAGGACTGCCTTGGACCGAGACAGAATACGAGGGAGTCCAAGGAGAACTGGCCCTGGGCGGGTCGACTGTAGCCTCCACGGCAGATACGTCCACCATTGGGATCGAGTCAGGGACGGCCGCCTCTAAGATTTGTTCCGCGGCAGGTTCTGGTTGCTCAACCTTGTCAACAACATCATCTCCTTCAAGCCTCGAGTCCATCAGCTCGTCAGAGACGCCCTGGACCGAGACAGAGTACGAAGGAGTCCAAGGAGAGCTTGCACGAGGTGAGTCCGATGAAGCTTCTAATCCGGATACGTCTATCGTTGGGTATGCAGCGGGCTGGATCGATTCGGGGACGGGATGCGCTGCCGCCTCAACAATTTCTTCCGCAGCGGACTCTGATTGATGAACGTCATCAACATCTGCCTCGAGCCCGGAGTCCACCAGCTCAGCGGACACAGGAAGAGGACTGCCTTGGATCGAGACAGAATACGAGGCAGTCCAAGGAGAACTGGCACTGGGCGGGTCGACCGTAGTTTCCAAGGCAGATACTTCCACCGTCGGCTGCTGGATCGACTCGGGACGGGGTTCGCTGCTGCCTCTACAATTGGTTCCGAAGCAGACTCTGCTTGCTCGTCGACTTTACCATCTGCTTCGAGCTCCGACTCCGTCGGTTCGTTAGAGACGCCTTGGACCGAGACAGAGTACGAAGGAGTCCAAGGAGAGCTTGCTCTCGGTGGATCGAGCGGCGCCTCCAATGCAGATACGTCCACCGTCGGCTGTAGAGTTCAATCAGAATGCAGTACCAGTCAAGCCGGATTATTGGAACCTCGCCTGGACGAATCGTCTGTCCAGGGAAAACATTCCTGGTGAGAGGAGGAGCTGGCGCGTCCTCAGGCAGGCCCAGAGACCGAACCTTGTCGAATTACGGAGTAGACGGAGTCCAGGGACCGGGCCGCTCAGGCCGATGCCAGCCGTCAGAGTGTGACAAAACGTTAAAACTGGAAAGGACTCAGTCGCAACCCTTACTCGCTGCTGAAACTTGATCCAGATACCCTCCTTTCCGCCGGACGCTGACGGCAGTTTCGACCTCAGCGGCCAAAGA
>JARJLF010003241.1:0-20176 GCA_029378395.1 Mycena leptocephala | reverse complement strand
ATAGGGCGCGTTCGTCGCAGTGACCAGAACGTAGGCTTCTCTGTGAGATGTGTTGGATTTGAACCGAAAGACCGTCTTCAAGTAAATTGTAAAGATGGCCCTTGTATGCGAAGCAGACGATTAATTCGTTCTGGCTGGAAACCTAATTGAACGGTGAGTTGCCCGAAAGCGATCGACTAAGGTAAGAGTACCCACGGGACGATGCAGATTCAAAGGGCCGGCAGAATCCGGAAGACGGGGGTGACTGTGTGCTGCGCTGACTGATACGATGCAGTCTTCTTTAGTTTCCAGCGCCACGATTGATCCAACCACATCTTCAGTCAGAAATAACGACTCAAAGTGAGCGCCGTCGGGGACCGAAACCTTGGAGAATTCGTGTGTAAATCCAGTCACTTTTCCTTCTTCATGTTTTATAGTTAAAACATATCTGTGGGCCGCGCTGAGACAAATAAAAAGAGTTGTCAGCTCATATTTGAGGCAGGCAACGAACAACGAACATGGGTATGACGAATTGTGCCGTCAAAAAGCAAACGAGCAGACCCCGCGAATTTCCGAGGGCGCAGAGACCCTGGCAATACGCCCACCAGTTTCTATAGCAGGGAATGGGAATGGGGCAGCCAGTTTGGCGTCCCAGCAAAAGACGCTTCCCCTACTGTTTAAAATAAGAATATCTGTTCCCTGCACATTGAAAATAATCTCCGCCGGCGCAGAAAGACGAGTGGATGTCACGGGTTGCACGGTCTCGGGAAAGAGTTGATTCCAATTTTCATGAAGTTTTATCCATGAAACGACTAGGCCCTTTAGTGTTTCCAAGGTGTATCGGGACAGATCAGCGTGTGGTGAACATGCTATCGGAGATTTTGTTCGGGTCGTTTCCAAAATCGAGATCCAGAAGCTGCGGTGATCGGACAACGCGTAAATGGACGAACATGTCTAGTTGAATTATATTGGCAACTGTTCAGCAACAGACTTGAAACGTACCAAGAGCAGAGATAAAGGATCCGGTAGTTCCAAGAAATTGACCACTTCCAGTATCAAATCTGTCGGAAGGTCGTCGAATAACACAGGCATCGAAGCCACGTTACTGGAACGAAGGAAGTTGCCAGGGACGATGACCAAAGAGTCGAGGTACGCTCCTGATGAATAGGGTTGTGGTCGCTCAAATTTAAATTTGTGGGTGCTATCGTCCACTGCGGCGCTGTTCAAGATTCAAATGCTCTATCCGACGTCAACTGATCAAATGGGTCCAGTCTTATTTCCGTCCAGAGAGTGCTGGTCACTGGTGCCGTGCGTTGGTCGATGTGGTGATGGCTCAAAGGAGAAAGCAATAAATGATGTCGTTGTTGTGTCGTTGTGTGGACGTCTTTGTACAATTTATTACAAATCCAACTTTCTTCTTGACTTCAGTGACTGATTTTCGCGAGATTGAACAATTGCCTCTAATCACCGGCAGCGGATCTACAAAAATTCCGTTAGGATTGGTGATACTCAGTCCGGCCTAGCCCGAAAACTCGACTACGGCTTTGGACCCGGGTTGAGCGGGCTGCGAAATCCTAAGCCCAAAGTTTTTTTCATGGCACTGGGGTGCCGCGCGCCGAGAAACCTATTCCTGGATCTTAATGCTCCGATTGTCGTTTCAATGACCTGCGAATAAAGTACCATCTACTAAATTAATATTCCATTAAACGAGGTATTCCAGGTTCTCAGAAATTTGGGCTATTCTTGTCGTGCGAAAGTGCTTATTTTTTCCCTGGAAAATTGATTGTCTACTGGTATTGCTTGGGCTCTGGTTTCACTGGGTCTCCGAGAAGCCCAAGCCCTGCATCGGGCCCGGGCGCCCACGCATGGCTTGGCGGTCTTCCATCGCAACCTCGACAGCCCTGGTCAATTTTTGCTTCGCGAAACCTTGAAGGCGCGATGATGCCCGGAAATCACGTATGCCCGTGCGGCTTGTTATAATTATATTACACCATGCTAATTGGCAGGGCACGGAGATAATAGTTTGGCGACGGTGTTGATTTCCTGCCGCCGGTGTAAACACCAACTACGGCCATGTACGGCGAATGAATTTTCAGTTCATGAACGTGACGAACTCCGACAAAGCACTCCACAGGTTTACCCGATGATATTAGTATTGAGCCCCGGGCGCGCGCAAGTGGCGACAAAAGGGGGTTTTGACTCTTCACAAGCGGTCAGAGATTATGGAGGGCTGTTTTCTGTACGATCCAAATGAATATTGTATTGTAGTACCTGAAGAATGGGTCATGTGGATCTCCGCATACTAGTGAGTTATTACTAGTGAGTGTCCATTTGGAAATTTGAAACGCCTCAGATTTGTTTGACCTCGATTCCACCCGTTCCCAAGAATACGGCGACGTTCGGTAGGTTGCATTGAATCCCGACGACACCAGGATAAATTTATCTCAATGCAGATATCCATCCCCGAAGATCAAGCGGGCTGCCTCTAACCGAGCAGAAAGGAGACTCTAATTCGCTTGTGAGTCGTTATTTCAGCGAACCAAGCAAGAGCTCCGTGAATATGTAGTATGTTAACATCTTGCTTTGCAGAGCTTTTGTGCATTGCAAGGACCTCTTCGCACGTCATAAGCGTAAACCTAATTATTTTAGCCTCCCGGGAGACTCTGACAAAAAAAATCCAAAATTTTGATGGTCTGAACCAGAAGGGACTGGTCGGAATTTTACTTTCGGCGTTTGGCGGGTTTTCCGAGTGGCGTTCGGGGCCTTTTGGGCATGCGCAATGGCTCCTTAACTAGAGGAAGTTTCAAATTCGATGTTCGAGAATGCTTAGCCCTGAGCTGTGGTGAAACTGGGCCGGCGTCTACGATTCTCATCTTGCATTGCCTTATTGGGATATGATCTGCCGTAATTCATCTTCCACAACACCTTTAACTTTTCCGTGCAACCGTCAAACAGCTACTCTGTGCCTCCCCGCATCGGTGTTTTCCGTCATGTACGGTGCCACGACGCAGTCCTGCATATCTTTTCGTGGCTGCGGCTCCCAACTGCGGCTCCTCCAGAATGACTCGAATTCCATTTGATTCCGCGGATAACCAGAATGCGCTGCCACGCCAGGCCTCGTGTAGATGAGTTGATACATTGGAATGATACTCACGAACTTTTGTTCTTCTTTTCGGTGGACCGTGGCATTGTGAGCGCTGCTTCCTGCCGTAAAGCATGCACATTACATTAGCGCCAACCGGCGCTTATAGCTGTTATACGCCTGGCCGTGCAATGAGTCACTTAAATTTGGTACATCTCTAGGCGATAAATCCTTCCGTGGAATGGATCCATCACTTGATTATCGGTTCGCCCCAGATTTACTCGGGGAAAACTCTCGATTCAGGTGGGTCCGCGCAAACTTTGCACCGCAGTGGAGTCACGACGGAATACTGTCCTTTTCTGACCATACAGCAACATTACAGCATCTCTACTGTTAAAAGGCCCAAACTTGGAAGCGTAAATTATCATCTCCCATACATCGCAGTCCTCCACTCATCTCATCCTTCGAGTCAACATGCCTTCGACTACTTTTGAACCATACACCACCACGTACCACAACGCGTCCTTACTTCCCACTGAAGTCTGGGACGCGCTTAGGTCCAATCCCCAGAACTCCAATTGCATCCTCCCCATCGCACTAAAATCTCTCGCCCGGGAGCAAAATCACGAAACAGCACTCACCCGCGACCAGTGCTGGATCGCCTTACACTCTCTAGGAGCCATTGACTTCGTTCTTCCGTCACCAATGGCGATATAGGAAACTTACCCCGTTTTTATTTTCACAACACACCCCACCCATCGCCTTACCACCGATTTCCTCCTTCCCCGCCTTATTCGCCTCGCCGAGGCATTGCGCGCAGCAGTCCCCATCCAGCGCGTATATTCCATCTTCGCGCCCGACGCCGTCACGAAAATTTTCGTCGAGATATGGTGCTCGCTGACGGGGGTCCAAGGATACAAGGACCCGTACTACCACGCGAAGCTCTCGTACTGCACCAAAAGGTCGTTCGTCAATCGTCAGACGACCACCTTCCCTGGGTTCGTCTACGAGCTTCGCCCCGCCGTGGACAGCGACTTGGACGTGGTCGCAGACCTCTGCTACCAGTTCGCGGCTGACTCTGAGCCCTTCATCCTGTCTCACGAAGGCGCCATCAAGAGGCGGCCACCCTCATTCGCAACAACCAAATCTGGGTGCACGGCATCCGTATCGCGGGCGACGTACACGACGACATTGCGTCGATTGTCGCGTTCACGCGGAACTCCGACAACGTTGCTACCATTAGCAAGGTTTTTCACCAACCCCACCTGGCGCAGACGCGGCTGCGCAGAGAGGCTTGTACGCCGTGTCTGCAAGCATCTGCTTGCGACAAAGCAGAGCATCGCACTTTACGTTGCGCACGAAAACCCCGCGGCGACGAATGTCTACCACCGTGTAGGCTTTCTGGGGCTAGCCGACGGCTCCGCGCCTGTCGAGGGCGTGGACTCGTGGCTCGAAATTGGTCTCGACCGCTCCAAGGTCGAGCTCGGACATTGGTAATTAAATCACTCGATTGGACTGGTTGCAATTTTCTTTTGGTTTGCAAACGCGATATTTTCGCTCTCAAAATAGGCCTACATTAACTTGTATTATCATCATACACCCCAATCCTGTCGCATTGTAGTTTAATTATTGTAGCTCGTAGAAAGCATCCCCATGTCTCGAAATCAATTCCTTTTTTTCAACTTACCTCCAATGTGACTGTGACTTGATCCGTGTGACAAACCCTTTTTCAGTACGACGATGCGGCTTTCGGTCTTTGACGTCCTCCACCGAGGGGTCGTGTACTCTCTCATGGGAATTTCTGGATGGGCCGTATTCGTCGGCGTCTACGGCCACCGGGAACGCAAGGCTGCGATGATGGAGAAAGTCAAGGGTGAGCGGAACCGATCGTGTCATGCCAAACGGAGAGACTAACAGCACTTCCTATCCTGTAGAGGTATGTCATTGAATCCGTGGTTCCATCACAAACGTGTTCAATCCTGTTGCACAGCGAATGGCGGCGGCGGACCAGAAGGAACAGGTAACCATCAGCTCCCTCGTAGTGCTGACCCAGAACAGGCTCATGTCTTTCTAGGAACAAATGGCACTAGCGCGCGCTGCGCAGGGTGTTGTTCCATCCAAAACGTCTTCGTAAAGCGCGATGTATCCGGCGTTGCATTGCCCTTGTGTGGAATTCCATCGTATGTACTATGGAACTGCGTCTCACTTCAGCTCACACGCAACTATAACCATCTCTACAGCAGCGCAGCAATTTCAATTCCACCAATTCCTGCGCCACACGTTTCCTCTCTCCCTCGGCGCCCGCAATATCCGACAGCCTCATTTCGTTTTATGCGAACCTTGTTACTGGGTGCTGCCGCCTGCGGCCTGCGGTATCCATCATCTACCCTAGACCATCATCCTCGCAACAAGGAATAATCATGACTTGTACTACGTTGCCTGCTCGGTTTTGGAAATACTAGCTTTCGCAAGCATCCATGTTGTCGTTCAGTCGACACTCCGTTCGTCATCTCTTCCCTCTTTCAATTGAAGACGGATCACGGACATTCGCACCGAAGGTTCTTTAGAATATTTTGTAAGTTATGCACTGCATCGCAGATTGCGGTGCTCGGGCTTTCGACTGTTCGACAAGCGCCAAAGATTGCCGAATTAAAAAGCTCAAGCGCCCGTCCCCAGGTTACGCAGATTTCCGAGGCAGATCTTTGTCGACATGTTTCCGCGCTCCCTGAAATGGCTGTCTGCGAAGGAAGATTTCGATATCTGCGACTTCATGACACCGAATAGATTCCGAACGGACTTGGCGAACAGATTTCTATGGAGCGATTTCGTGGCTGTTGTGTTCGATATGAAATTTCGACGGCGCAAGTTCGCTGGGCTCACATAGCCCATAGCATGTGAATAATCAGTTTATTCAATCCTGGAGATCTCCCCAACCTCCCAAGGTTGCGTTATTTGTGACTCACAACAGATTTCCAGACTTGCGAACAGATATTTTCTCGATGGAGTAATTCCGTAAATGGCACCGGCGTTGAACACGAGGCAAGATTGCGCTTTCTGCAACCCCTATATGTAGTCTGTCTGACTCAGAAATATTTTCGGACAGACGTTGTCATCTGCCCAGGGAAGATTCGAATTCTACAACTCGAGGTTCATCTAACATCTACTTCGCATCGACCATAACATGACGTCTGATGAATCCACGATTTATTCAGTCCTGGAGTCTCTCCTGATCGCGGGGGTTGCGTTCTTCATGACTCACAACAGATTTTTGCCAACGGAGTGTTGCGAGGCATAAAGGGCTGCTGTGTTGAACATGGAACAAGATTTTCGAGAGGAGAAGCGAGCTGATGCTGTAGGCGGCGGTGGACCACACAACGTTTTGGGTTGCGCAACGATTTTTGTCAACGGATTTTCGCGAGCGCAAACGGCCGCTGTGTTGAACATAGAACGAGATTCTTGAATTCTGCAACACCAAGTTCGCCCACGACCTAAATCGAGCTGCTATTTCCCAACCCATAATCAATCCGATCCTTACATGATTGTTCGCCGCTGACGGATGTTGCATTCCGAAATTTCCGCCATTGACCAATGGCGGACTTGTTTTGGCGGAAGCGCTGCGCATGACAAGATACGTTTGATGAACTCGGTGCCTTCGATTCAATCCTGCAGTCTAGACCTCCTCGAGGCTTTTCTGATCGTATGTTTTTCAATGCATCTATAAATTTCGACCCCAATTCATCAAAAGAGCTATGTATGTAGGTCGCTCAACTTGGATATTGCGTGTTGATCGGTAGAACGCCAGACTATGCTCCAAAGATATCCCCGCTCATCGGTATGCCGAGGTACTATGGAGGTTCGCCAACAGTGCCCTGCGTCCCGATGGTGTCGAATATGTATTCAAACGCTGTGCGCCGCCGGCAGGTGGTGGAATTTGCGCAACAGCGGCGACTCGACCGGGATTTTGCTCATAACGTCACTCGCTCTTAGCTGCCTGGGCCGAAGGAACTGAGCTGTAGGACGAGACGAAACACGCAAGCCGAGGTACGTCGGCGCGAGCTTGAGCCATACCGGGCTAAGGATGCTGACCAGCTTGAAACTTTTGCCGGCCGTGCAGTGATTGTATTCGATTCGATCTGTGCTCGAAGTGATACTCCCTGGGGAAGAACTGCGTAAACAACTATGACTCGGCAAAATATGGACGAGACATGTTTTATTTCGCAAGGTATGCCAATGAGAATCACGTGTCGGTCAAAGCGTTTCATCGCATCATTCTTCGCGGATGTGAAGTGACTGTTGAGCGCTTGTTCGGTTCAGTAATTTCAGATGGTTCAATTCAAAAATTTACTCCGCGCCGCGCGTTTCCTCCTGCCCGCATTATTCGACAGCGGCTCTTGGTTTTATGCAAACCTTGTTACTGGCCTGCGGACTGCGGTAGCCACCATCCACCTTAGGCCGCTATACCCACAACAAGAAATCACGATCTCATTTGGACTACATTGCCGGCTCGGCAGTTACGAAAACCCTAGCCGTCACAAGTCTCCACGTTACCGTTAAGTCCACATCTCTGTTCCGCGACCTTCAAACCTTATTTCTGTCGCTCAATTGAAGACGGATCACGGACGTCCGCACCGAACGCGTATTCTGTAAGTTTGCATCACAGTGCTGTGCTCGAGGTTTCGATCGGTTGTTCGACAAACGCCCAACGCTCGAATTAATAGAAATAAGCGCCTTGTTTCACTCAAGCGCCCTTCCCTAGGTTTAGCTATTTACAGCTCATAACAGAATTTCCGAGCAGATTTTGCGGGAAGATTTCCGCGATAGCTGTCCACGAAAGCAGTTTTCGAGTGCTTTCGAACTCCAAGACTCCGAACAGACCGAACAGACTTTCCCAACAGATTTCTGCACCAGAGCGATGCCATGGCTGTTGTTTTCGACACAAAATTCGCAGCTCCAAGACGTCGGACACTTGGTAACAGGGCGTTTGAATCGTCAGTCGGTTTAGTATTTAGTTCCGCCTACTGTTTGATTATTCTATCGCTCATTTTGGGCTGGCAGCTGTATTCAAGTTTCACTTGCTTCCCTGGCCGATGGCGACGCACTGGTGTGCGTGGATCCAGCGTTAAACTATCCTTCTGGCATATTCACTCCATTTTATAGCCGTTATGATAATTTACCTCCTCACACTCTCAGAATTGCGTCAACAGACTCACGAATAATTTTCTTTTCTGCGGTGGAGTGAGGTCGAAGTAAGATTTCTGTCTCTGTAGCTGGAAATATAACTCTGGACAGATTTCCGAACTACGAACAGATTTCTGCGATAGAATGGTAGTCCACGATTTTGAATTCTGCAAGTCCAAGTTCATCTACCGCCCGTATCGCACATTATTGGCTGTATGATCGCAACGTCTGATGCATCCACGCTTTTATGCAATCAGTGCTGCTGCTTCTCTCCTGATTGCGGAATTGCCTATTCATGACCCTGAACAGATTTCTGAACAGAGTTTTATGAACGGTACGGATTTTCACAATAGGAAACCGCTGCTGTGTTGACACGAAACCAGGAATCCTGCAACTCCAAGATCGTCGGAAGCTTCCATAACTTGATGTTTGAATTGTCGGTTGATAACTTATTGCGGAGGTTGCACTATTCATGAATTACATCAGATGTCCGAACAGATTTTTACGAACGGATTTCGCGATGCAAACGGCTGCTGTATTGAACTTTAAATTCGAACATGAAACCAGATTTCTGAATTCAGCAACTCCAAGTTCATCCAACGCTTAATCATGAGGTTTGATGAATTCTTGGTTGTTTTACTCAATCCTGGGGATCTCCTCAAGGCTCTCCTGATCTATGTCCTAAAAAATTTGACATCATCAAACAGAGCTGCTATCTACGTAGGTCTCGACATTGTGACCTTTTCACCGTTTTCGGTGAATTTAACACGTCAAGTGCTTTGCGCAGCGTCATGTCATGTCCGTTCCTTTGGAGAGTGAGTATTCTCTGCTTCAACTCCGCAACAGATGCTTGTGAACAGAGACGGCACGCACTTTCGCCAAAACGTTAGCGAACTCAGTCTAAAATACCCGACTAATCTGATGTCAAGTGAAGATCCGAGTTGGTCGCTTAAAGTCCTGGACTCTTGGCCATTTTACCAATCACTCATTGAATCGAAGCTTCCAAGTTCCGGGTTATTTTCGGTGCGGAAGCAATTCATACCTATTTTGCTTCCGTCTGTGCCCAGCGCGGCGCCGATCCCACAAAACTGCAAACCATCTGAATGCTGTTGACAGTGCTGGCCAGCGCACTGGCCATGGCAGTAATGAATCACTTCAAGCTTCAAGGGCCGTCAAGGATGTTGGAACGGAATTCTGGTGGAGTGTCACTTCTGACGGCCCGGCGATCGTACCGATTGGGCGCGACGTTCACTTGACCTTGCCGCAAAATTCGCGATAAAAAAAATAGTATCGTTCTGGGTAAGTGGTTGCTCGTTCCTGGTCGTCCACAGTACTTACTTATAGACCGGTAACGTACGCAACCACTGCCTTTGTTTTTGGCCTTTGTTCCACAAAGGGTTCTTGTGATTTGGCCACGTGATTATGATCTCGCCTCGAGGATCCTGAACAATGCTACCCTTCTTGTGTTTGTCCTTTACCTTCATCCTCCGCCCTTTATGATTAGACGAATGGCTGATAGAATCGGCCACCTTGGGCACTCATCTCCCCACAAGCTCGAGGAATCCGATACTCTTCACCCTCTGAGCAGCCCGACATCCTCCCAATCCGCCGTTTCTTCGTATCTCTCGCATTCCAGCTATGACCACCGTGGGTCAATATCTACGCAGGCGACGTCCATGAGCGAATGGAGCACCGATAAACGCGGTTTCGGCCTCGACTCCGACATGGAGGTTGTCGAGGAGGAACGGTCGCATCCACCGAAACTCGTTAGACGGCCGCGAGGCGTATATCGCCTGAGCGATTTCATCATCCAACGTACCCTGGGGACCGGCAGCTTTGGGCGAGTTCATCTAGGTTCGTTCGTTGCGGAATTGATTGGTGGCCACAGTGACTGACGACATTGTAGTACGGAGCAAGCATAACTTGCGCTTCTATGCGATCAAGGTCCTCAACAAAGACCGCGTGGTCAAGATGAAGCAGGTCGAGCACACCAACAACGAGCAGCGCATGCTCGAATGTGTACAACATCCATTCATCATCAATCTCTGGGGCTACTTCCAGGACACCGCCAACCTCTACATGGTCATGGACTTTGTACCGGGTGGGGAGCTGTTCACGCTCCTTCGGAGATCAAATGTGGGCGAGCCCAGCCTGCTTGATATAATTTTCCCAGCTAACTCACTCTTCAGCGATTCCCCGACCCAGTCGCGAAATTCTACGCCGCAGAGGTCGCACTCGCTCTGAACCACCTGCACGGGCTCGGTATCATCTACCGCGACCTCAAGCCCGAGAATGTCCTGCTAAATGCCGATGGCCACATCAAAGTCGCCGACTTTGGCTTTGCAAAGGCTGTCGACACGACAACATGGACGCTCTGCGGAACCCCCGATTATCTCGCGCCTGAGGTACCCTCTCCCTTTCACGATCTATCCAACAAATACTGATTTTACCCCAGGTCATCGGCCAGCAGCGGTATAATAAGTCTGTCGATTGGTACGCGCTCGGCATCCTCATTTACGAGATGCTCTTCGGCCTCCCGCCGTACCACCAGGTCGAGCAGAACCACCTCATCCTCTACGACCGCATCCAGGCCGGCCCCTCCAAGGTTACATTCCCCCCAGCTGCGTTCTCCGACCAGGCGAAGGACCTCATCATGAAGCTCATGGAGGGCGACCCATCGAAGCGCTTCGGCAATATGCGCCACGGCGCCGCGGACGTGTTTACGCACCCATGGTTCCGCGAGGTTGACTGGACGCGGCTCGAGGCGCGCGAGATCACCGCACCGTACCTCCCGAGGATCGCGGGCGACGGGGATGCGAGCGCGTTCGAGAAGTACCCTGAAGACGACGTCTCCGCGACGTACGGCCTCCCCACGCCCGACCTCAACGGCTCCCTCTTCCCCGACTTCGAGTACACCGCCACGTCATGACGCGCCGTCTCTGTATTCCCCGCCTCGACGCTGTGTTTATCATCTCCCCCACGTTGTATTGAAACGACCCCCCACAAAAGCACGCACGCATGTAACCTCTATCACCAAAAGGGCTTTGGGATTGTGGCCGGTCCATATGGTTCTGGAACGTGCACCTCCGGATTAATGATTTTTCTTCTTATGACTCTTTATCGTGATTGTACGGATACGATACGATACGTGTAGTGTACGACGGACGGCACAGCTGCTGCGATGCGGGTGGCTGCTGTGGGTTTTTTTGTAGTCGCAAGTACATCCTGTATGAGGGTGGTTTACCTGCAATAACGGAATGTAAATGTTCTGCGGAAATATGCTTGTGCCTGCGTGACAAATGTCTGGTCAGCGTCCGCCGTGTCCCTCTCGCCGACCCTTCAATATTTCAATATCTATCCCAGAATACTACGAAGAAACCATCCTCGGGAGGCATGACCCCATCCCCCTTATCAACCCGCGCTTTCAAAAGTACCACCAAACGCCAGCGTGACGCTTACCTTGCTGATCGAGTGAATGCCTACGTGCTCCGCATCCCGCGCTTCATCCGAGCACTTCATCGCTCTACTCTGGATCTAAATCTGCAACTCCAGCCTTGAGCGCTTGTCGACTCCAGTCCTGAGCGCTTGTCGACGAAAACCCGATCGCGCAACACCCGCACTTGATGCGATACCCTTGACAGCACCGAGTAAAAAAGTTCCGCATAAAACCAAGGTCGTCGGATAATTGCACGCACCGAGGCGGAAACGTGCGACGCAGAGTAAGCTTTTAAATTACTCCTGTAGAGAGAGTTACGATAGCGCGTGAGCGCTGGAGCCGACACAGCTCCTATACGATGGAATTCCACGCAAGGACAATACAACGCCGGATACATCGCACATCAAGATATTTGGGAAAAAAACTTGCGCAGCGGGTGCTCATGATCTTGAAATTTCGCGAGAAAAGTGGCTGAAAATCGAGTCCTATTTTTGGATCTTTTGCAACGCGTTTTTGAAGGTTTGACCCTTTTTTGCTTTTTTAGAAAATAATAAGCTCCATCCCGTATTCTCTCTGTGAATTAACAAGCACAACCCTGAATCGCGAATAATGATGCGATTAAACGCTTTGACCGACACGTGATCACCATTATGCGAATAAGTACTCCACAGGCTGACAGGCGAAAGGGAAATCTTAAACAGATTCGCGTTTATATTTTGCCGGGTCGTGATTATTTCCACAGATCTTCCCCTGTGAGTAGCATTTCAAGCACATGTCGAATCGGACACAATCACCCAAGCAACGACGGCAAGCTAAGACACGGAATATCAGATCAGCATCCTTACCAGAGACATGAACGGTAGCAGAAACTCACTGTAGAACTCGCTCTTGCGGATCCTATCCCCACAACCGTTGCACTCGATACCAAAATGCCACCCATGAGCGATCCTGACACTTCGGGCCTCTCAGGGCCAGGCTTGTAGAGATCGTGTCCCGCGTTGCATTTCCACTGACCTTTTCTTCTGGCATTCGGCGCAAATATCGAAGTTTTCGCCCCCAGGCCCACATATGCAACAGTCTGGAGCAAGCCGAGGTCAGTTTACTTCCAAGTCGGCGAGGAAAAATGGGGCTGGAGCTCACGGCTGTAAGAGTCGAATCTCGTGTCGAAACAGGCGCGACAGTCGTCACATCGTAGTCTCGTCTTCACGTTCCTCCTACACAACCATTGGGTGGAGGGCCTCCTGGAAGAGCACTCAAGCTTCGAGCAGCCTTTTCGACCATGTGGTCGTAGGCATATTCACCCGCGGCATCACCAAATTGATCAGACCCCGGCCCCAAGACCTGCTGGACCTCTTGTCCGACAAATGTAGCAAAAAAATGTCTCGAGCTGGTCCATAGCCGTAGCCTTGCACGGCTCAAGCCCGCGCCGACGCACTTCGCCTTGCAGCACCGCGAGGTACTTCCACTCCTCATACCCGTCGATGCCTTCCTTGGCGGCAGCCGCGAGCGCCGCTATGAGCAGAAGCCCGGTCGGGTCGGCCAATGCGCCAGCAAAGCAGCACTGGTCAACGAAGAATGATGCCAGCAGGGAACGCAGAGACAGGTATTCGCGACGGCGTAGGTCCGGGAGGGAGAGAGATTGCGCCTCTTCTGCAGTGATGGAGCCGGATACCATGAGAAAAAGAGAGAGACAGAACTTGAAGAGGCTCTTTGTTGATACGCCTAATATATTTACCTGCCTAAAATCACGATGCGGAGTCTCAGAGAAGCTGGTGGATCCATGAATCGTTCAACACGGAGATTTGTCAATCAAAGTTATCCAGTGCAATGAACTGGGCGGTAATCAAGCGTGGGAGTCGCGAAGGTCGACGGGCCCCGAGGGACTGCAGCCGTCGTTTTCCCGTAAGGTGAGTACAGGCGAGTACACTGTGCTCCGCGTGAGTATCCGAGTCAGTACTAGTCCTGGAGAAGATCCGCCCAGGAATTGTCCAAAATTTGGCTTTGACATATTGACAAGTTTTTAACGTTCGTTGGGACGCTCTTGGGCCAAGCCTTTCGACCTCGAGCCATTTTTTTAAACCATCTATGGCTGGAAATCAAGTGGTGGCCATACCATGATGCCAAGTTGATGCCAAGATTCGTCCCATGAAAAGATTGATGTTCAAATTTTCGTCAGCCGCCTTAGGTAACGAACTTGATAGTTTCATGTTTTTGATGAGCCCCAAAAAAGCTAAGCAAGGTCAAGAACAAGCGTAAAAAGCACCAAACCAGAGAGGGCCTCCCCAACCGGACGCGGGATATTGTTTAAACGTTCAGTCGGATTGGATATGTATCTACTTGCACGGATTGGATGTGAGAAATGCTATACTACTGACTACCTACTGTATGCTACTGACTACTAATGCTACGTTAAAATGAGTGGTGTGGATGAGATGAGATATGCAAAAACGGGCGGGGAACACAGGCGCGGACGCCGTCGTGAATGGGCGAGCATCCGCCCCGCCGCCGCGATGAGGGGTCGTGGATGGGGCGTAACGGTAAACGGTAAACGGTAAACGGTAAAAACAAGGAGAGAAAAGCGTACGTAAAAACGGGGGCGAGAAATACTACACTACTAAAAGATCCAGATGCAAGAGACATGGATAACGGGAGAACGGGGTGGGGCAGGGAAGACACAGAGAGCACGTAAATAAAAGAAAGCTGGTTGTACACGTTGGTGGGGGCGGGGGGTCGGACGAGCGGGGCCGGCGAAAGTCTATCTTGTCTCATCTAGACGCCGTAGCGCGTCGCGAGGCGCTCTTGGATGGGCTGCGGGAAAAGCGCAATCTGCGCAGACCACGCAGCAGGGTCGTGCTGCTTGAAGCCTTGGAGCAGCGTCTGGAACATCTCGTTCAGCTCCGGCGACGGCTGGTTCCATCGCACGATGGAGTTGCAGAACCACAGCAGGCTCTGCGTTGAGCGTCAGCTTTATTCGTTATATACATTCACAACGCGACGCACCTTCGCAATGCCCGGCGGGTTCGCCTGCACAAGCGTGCAGAATCCTCTAAACGCCGAGTCCTTTTCCTCGTTGTCGCGGATCTCGTACAGCGCCTGGCACCAAGCCTGCGCAAACTCGGGCAGGTGCGGCGCGACAATGTCCGGGTGGGTGAGCCCGATGCGCCCAATCGACACCGCCGCGTTCTCATGCAGGCTGCGCGGCGCCTTGGGGTGCAGCAGGATCGGGATCAGCCGCTCAATCAAGGGCTGCACCCACTGTTTGAATTCGGGGTCGTCTGTCGGTGTCACACATCAATCAGCGGCATCCTCAATAAAAAAAGAAAGTGATACGCACCCCGTCCATATCTCAACGCAACCTCCCCAACACTCCACGCCGCATTATTCGACGCGCTAATAAAATCATACTTCGGCTCCGGGTCCAGCTGCAGCGTCAGCTCCGCCATAATCCCCGGCATATGCGGGCGCAGCAGCACAAAGCAGCCCATGGCCATATCGCCCACCAGGGCGTACGCCGATTGGCGCACCGGCGCCTGAGGGTGCTTCAAACACACCGTCAAAAGCGCGAGGAGGTTGGGGCTGCTCGCGTTGATGAGCGGCTGCAGCTCCATGCCGAGGCCTTGCGTGAGCCCGGAGAGCAGGTCGAGCGCGACGACGAGGAAGGACTTGTCGGGCTCCTCCATCTCGGGGTTCTGCTGGAAGGCCTGATATTTGAGCAGCGAGGTGTGAATGATGTTATTGCACCGCTCGAAGACGGGCGGCGCGTAGGGCAGGAAGGAGACGCCGATCGCGATTGTGACCGAGGCGAGGCACTGTGCGGGGGATCATCCATCAGCACACACCCAGAGGAAATAGAATGAAAGGGAACACACCTCAAGCAGCGGGATCAAATCCTCATCATCGTCCTTCAGCCGCGCCCACCGATTCGTCAACGGCGGCATCAAAATCTCCACATATCTCGGATTCTGCAGCGCCCTTCCGACCGCATCCGCGAGCGTGCCGACGGCGTCATACAAAATGAGCATGTTCTTGTGCTGATACTTGTCGAACGCGATGACGAGGTTCTGCAGCACCGGCTCGAGGTACGGCGCGAGCTCGAGCCCGGCGTCTTCTTCGAGCGTAGCAAAAGCGCTGCAGCCGGCTTCTTGCACGCGCTTGTTGTTGTCGAGGACCATACGGAGTAGCTGGTGGCGCGGTCGTCAATGGTTTTACGATGATATAATAAATGGACTCACGCCCTCCATGGTGGGCACAAAGTACTGGTTCTTGTGCTCCTCCGAGATCGGCTGCGTCGTCCAGCTCGCATAGCGGCCGAGCGTCCAGCAGGTGATGGAGCGGACGAGGGGCTGTAATGCGCATAATTAATATCCGCACGGGATTATTTACAGCAAGATGCTTACCTTGGGATCCGAGAGAGTGTTAATGAGATACGGAACAAGGGTGGTCAGATGAGGCTCGATCGCCTCGATGCATCCTACACCTCATGTCAGTCGCGCATTCATAAAAGCTAGCACAACAGCCAGAAAACGCAAACCTTCCGCCATGGCGCCCAACGCCAAAATCCCGCTCTCCCTCTGGAGCCAATCACTGCTCCAGAGCTTCTCCTTCAGCGGGCCGAGGAGGACATTGAGCAGATCGCCGCCAAAGCGGACCGCGAGCACGTCGAGCGCCGCCGCCGCGCACTTGCGCAGATTCCACTCCGTCGACATCTCGTCCGCAAAGTCCTCGTCATCGAGGTCATAATCGTCCTCCTCATCCGAGTCGATCGTCTCCTCGCCGTACGCGCCGATGCGCGACTTGGGCGGCTGCGCGACAGCGTTGCCGTTCTCGTCGCGCTCGAGCCCGTGCGACTTGCCGCCGCCGTAGTGGCGCGGCTTGATGTCCGTGTCCTTGTCTGGGACGGCCGCGTCCTCCGCGTCGCCTTCGAGCCACAGCAGGTCGTCCTCGCCGTAGATCATGCAGTCGAGGAGCACGGGCGCGACCTTGCCGAGGAGCGGGTGGAGGTGGACGGCGAGGTCTGCGTCCTCGGCGAAGGTGAGCCAGAACTCGCAGGCCTCGAGGGCGACGTTCTCGTTCTTGTCCTTAGTGGAATAGAGCATATACTCCGCCACATTAGCCATCTCGGGCATGAGCTTCTCGGGACGAGCGGCGAGCAGGAGGACGAGGGCCTGGCAGACATGGCGACGGACGGAGGGGTCGTCGTCCGAAGCGAGCTTGAAGAGGGTGGCGATGAAGTTGTCGAGGTGGACAAAGAGGGACTGGGAGCCGACGGGGACAAAGTACGATAGACAGGCGATAGCATGGGAGCGCATCTTTGCGGAGGGGTGGTCGGCGAGCATGAGGAACTTTGGGATCATGAAATCGAGGGGCCGAGTGCCGTTGATCTCGACGTCCATTTTTCTGGGGTAGTCCTCGCAGGCCTTTTCGAGGACATTGAAGGCAGCCTGCAAACCAACGGTTAATTACACAAACCAATTATTCATGTTCACGCCACACACCTCTTGGCGGTCCAAATCGGTGGAATCCAGAGTGCTCATGAGCTGCTGGAGACACTCTGGCCAATTGCGGGGCTCGAGCTGGCCCAGAAAGGCCACAACGTCCTGCCCAGCGGCATTGCGAATCATAAGAGACTCGTCGTTGAAAGCTTGAAGGACCGCCGCTTTGACATAGGCGCCGACCTCTGGAGAGGCTGTCAAGATGAGGCGTGCGTTGTTCTTGAGCAAATAGCCTGCAATGGTGCGGATGCGGTCCTCCTCCTGGGTCATTGCAGTGAGAATATAGGCCAGATATGCGATGTACTCTGGTGCGCGCGTGAAATTATTTAGTTTCTGTGAGGTGTCCGAGTCAGCTTGGACCCTTTGCGTCGGTCAAAGGAGGTGTACCTGGGTTATTGCTCTTTGTACAGCGACGTTCATGTCTGTTGACTCGTGAGGGTCTGGAGGACCTCCTGGAGGCCCTGTGGCTGAGGAACCCATGAAGCCATAGTGCAAGACGCGTGAAAGGTGAATACAGATTTCAGCGGTCCTGTTGATGCTTGTTGAACAGTCACGTCACGTCACAGTCACTCTTTTGTGCGCTCTATGCTCTTGTACTCTTTGTATTCACCCTTGTAACAACTCGTCCCCTCGTCGTCCCAGCACCCAGCACTCATCGGCGCTGTCCTAGCCCCATCTGCATTATTATTCTTCACCATCATGATTCGAATCTAAGCTTCCCACTTACGGCTAGGCGCCCTTCCTCGATGGAATCAATCCTGCGCACTTAGACCGATTCCCGGAAATCCTTTGTTCTCTCCATACCATACAGAGGGTTTTTTTTTCCCTGTGGCGGTCATCACCCGCCCTTGACCACCCGCTCAAAAATTGAATAATAAATTAACAAAGGGTTAAAGAAGACGCGAAAGCAATATGCGGCGATCAATCACATCAGCTTCCGTTGAGCTTCGAATCGCTTTTCCCCATCCCCACTCCTCCGATCCCCGAACCCCGAAGACCACGCAGTGCGCACGGGCCAGCGAGAGCCAGATTCCAGGAGACTCTGCTGGATATTACTCTCCACGATGAATTCTTGGATGAACTTTGGAGAATCCGAATCTATTGACATTCACTTCATTAATTGAATGTCTTATCCGAACCGTGCCCTGGGAGGCTCTGGGCCCACGTATATCTACCAGGTACTGGCGCAATCTGTCTCTGTCTACTACCTCTACCTCTAGCTGCATGCTACCCGGATCCCACCAACTCCCCTGCTCGGGTGCGCATCGCGCTGACTCGTTCCTCGGGAGAATTGATAGTTATTGTCTGCTACGTGATCTCCAATAATGGCTGTTGTCTGCGCTGGGAGTCAGATTATCATCCAACAGCTCGTCGACAGCATCAACAGCACTCGAGAATCATTCAAACCGTCACCGCCCGCAACTGAGAAAACGACAAAGATAGTCATCAGCACTGGAAATCGGCTTTCGGCTTTTCGGGCCGATGAAATGATGTGGTTTTAGCGAAAATTATCGGCTCGATACTCATGCTAGTGATCGATACTGATACTGAGCGGAGTTTCAAATCTTTGTCATCAGGAAATGATGCGCACGAGTTCGAGCCTCAGCAGTGACAGAACACTATTTCTCCCGCTTTTGGTACCCTGCTCCCTTCAAAAGACACATAAAACGGAAATTTTGCACTTAGAAACCCCATATTCTTTTTGGAGTTTATTGCCAGCTCTCGGAGTATTAAAATGAACCAGTTCTGAGTTGAACAGCCCGTTAAAGGAGCTTTGTTCAAATGAGATATTTTGTCCTTCATTTTGCCTCTAATTCTGTCAAGAATGGCATGACTGAAGCCCAGAGAAAGGCTAGCCACATATTGAACACTGAAGATTCACAAATCTCATGGTTTTAGCCAGGTAGATTGTAGATGTCGTAGAACCAACGTGGAAAAAGCAAATAACTGTGAATTAAAGACAGAAGAGCTCATTAGATGAATCCCTACTGATGAGGAGTAGCCGTATGCACTTTAGTTCAAGCATTTTGCACAAAAAATGGCTTCAAACTGGCCGAGTTTTGGAACACTTCCCTATTTGGGTGGAATTAAGAGTCCGCTCAGTATCTGAAACTCCGCTCGGTATCGAAGGTATCTTATATGCTGCGCGCAGCGCAGAGAAAAATCTGGAAATATTTGGGGGAGATCTTCAGCCATTCAAAGGCAGTCAGCCTTTTTTTCGGAGTTTTTGGATCCATGTGTAGTATCTTTGGCGCTTTATTTCAGTATCGAGATCAGAGGTGGTGTTGTTTGGCAAAGAGCTCTGATGCTTCCGAAATACCCTCAAATAGATACCCGAGATCCCCGAAAGATTGCGTAATATTTTAGTTTCTTTTTCTTTTATTTTAATAATTTCCCTCACTAGCACCAGTATCGAGCCAAAATTTCAACCAGTCTCTATGAGCCCATTTTATTTCAAACCGTGCTGCCGCCTAGTATCTGATAACATGCCATTCAAGTGCGTGACGATTTGCGCTGCTGTCATTCCGTGTTGACGCTGTATTCACTGCGTTCCCACCTACGTAGACGCACCCCGGTGTACGTTGGACTACGTCTGTCTACGTGCTGCTACATGTGTCGATCTTCGTCTACGTCCGACTACGTATGTATACGCCGTGATGTCGGTGTACGTGCGGCTACGTCTGGCTACGCGGCGTAGACACAGTCTGTCTACCCGTTGGCTACATATGTCTACGTGCATCTATAGCGTAGACGCACGTAGACATACCTCGGTCAACTTCATAATCCTATTCTCCATTGAGTTCATATATCCAGTTCCACAGAATTGAGTGAGGTATGTGCACATTTGTCTACATTGGTCTACGTGTGTCTACATCGGTCTATGTCGGTCTACATACGTGGACCGAGGTAGACCGATGTAGGCATATGTAGACGAGCCGTGTCTACATGATGTAGACATACGTAGACAAAGGAGTTCGTCTAGCCTTTGTCTACAGGGATAGACAGACC
>JARJLF010003240.1:0-20182 GCA_029378395.1 Mycena leptocephala | reverse complement strand
AGACAGTGGTTGATTATCCACAGAGTGGTGCAACATAAGGTAACTGGAACGTCTCTGGTTGAGGCACATCCTCAACAATTGTGGACCTCAGCGATTCCATGCACATCTGACTCGTGAAAGAGGTCAGTTGATCCCATGGAAATCCAGAGGTAAGGATGGCCGGCATGTAGGAGGCGGTCAACTTGACACATGTAGGGACGGCGCGTGCTGAAATAAACCCAGGAGCGCAGGGAGATCCGTCGGTTCCGCATCGACTTCCGACGTAATGTCAATACTCAGCGACATGAGGACAGGAAGTGAGATTCGGGGGGAAAGAATTGTGGGACGAGGTCGGAGGACGAAATATCAAGATGGATATGTTGCAATCTATCGTGAAAATCCCAGAGAAAGCGCAAGAACGGCGCATTCGCATTGAGCGCTGTAGGGAGCATAGGACGGCGATTGGCGACTGTTATTGTGAGAGGGAGAGTGCGAGATCGCTCAAGCAATGTTCGGATGAACGGCATTGTGGGATCCGCAACGATAGAGCTCGTGATGAGAGATACAAAGTCCCAAAGCGCTGGGGTGCCAAGTGCAATCGTACGCCAGTACGATGATACATGAGTCAGCACCATCGGGGCCTCTCGCGTGTTAAGAATTGATCGTGGATAGTTTTCGTCGGATTCACTTAAGACTGTTGTTCCGACAAAGGATGAATAACACCCCGAGTAACTCGGGTGGCATGCGCTGTATGGGGGAGAGAACCTTTTTCAAACCCAGTAAACGACTCTGCTTTTCAAGTCACACAATGGGACATACTCTCAAAATTTCTTTTTCTCTACAGACGGTCCATCGAGCACGTGGAGGAGTCCCTCGAGCTCTGGATCCATGACAGGCTCGAAATTCTGGGAGAAATTAGCACTGTATAGCCAAGAATGAATGACTTACAATGTTAGCTGAAATACTGAAGAGGACTTCCAAGAATCGCGAAAGAAACGCTCCAAGAACGGTGACGGCATCGACAAAGTCTGATTGATTCCATCACGGTCTTCGGACCGGTCGTTTGGTATTCACTTCTACGATTTGGAGGGCTACTTATTCCGAATCATCCTCTTTGACCTGGGCCGACGAGCTTTCATACATAATGACCCACAGCAGACCTTTCAGGAACTGTTCGCTATTCAAACTGGCAGCATACTTACGACAATTTCCATGGCTTTATAACCTGAATCTAACGACCGCGAGTCGCCAGCACAATAACTTTCGCGTCTTCGAAACAGAGGTGGAATAGGGTGGGATTCAGCGACCAGATTCCCCGTCATCTTTACTTGTAAGAGGAAACGTAAATACACCCTCTCGCGCGGAATTCGCCGTTCGGTCCCCCATACACACACGCTGCAGCTCGCGAGTGAGCGGTATCTTGCTGTTCTCCGGGACCAAATAGTGACTCCGCCTTCGCTAGCTCATATGCGATAGCTCGCGCCCACCGCGTCCACCCCCCGTCGAGACCCGCTACTGCTACAGCGCGGCAAAGTACGCGTCGCCAATGTCAATTGACTAAGTCACTACGACCCATTCGTCGCAACTCGGGGTCCGAGCCATGCACTCTAGGTAGAAATTTTTTCGGCCCTCTAGAGGACCCCTCTCCTACCCCCTGTCGGATTTTCGAATCCCGATTCCCCGTTGCCGATTTTTTCAAATTAAATGTCGGCGGTACCGGCCAAAAACACCAGGGGGATTCGCGGAAAATAAGACACGGCCCAAAATTCCAGATTTTCCACGCAGTCCCGCGACATAAAGCGGCCTTTCTGTTGCGTGAGGGAGGATACGAGGAAGCAGAGGCCCAGTGTGGCGGTGCCTTACACAGCCACACTGATCCTTTAACCTTTCGCTTTCACGCTCGACGCCGCCTCGCACGACTTGGACACTAGTTTCGAGTGGGTCTGGGCGATTGATATTGCGTATTTCGGCCTCTTTTGGTCCCGGATGACCGGTCTGGTGCTTCAATCGTTCAATAATCTGGCCACTGGCGGCGCGCAGCCTGAGCCTTGCGCTCTTTACTCAGCCTTACTGCCAGTGTCTCCACATCCGTTCCAGGCTTGGAACTTGGGGACGTGTCTCTCCATGGGATAGCCCGCTCTCCGACCTTCGCGACGTCTGGCTCGTGTGGCTGTCGTGTGGTGTGATCTAGTGCGGCTTTTGCTGTCTTTTTCTTGCATCTCATAACTCGCAGCTACGAGAGCTACGAAGGGAATTAGTTTAAGTGCGTCTCCGTGCGTTCTCTCTCCATTGTAGTCTCGACGCGGCATATTAACGATTCTTCAAAAGAATTTGTTATCCAAAGCCGCCGCTTTCACGTCCTCCGGAATGTCGCGTCCTCTATGCTATACGTGCTCCAAACTGCTTTTGTCGTCGCAGACGTCATCCTCACCCTCCGCGCCTTCGTCCACCGCCTAGTCCAATTCGCCCGCCGCCCACCCCGCGCTCACCTAATCGCCGCTCGCATCCCTCTCACGCGCATCCTCTAGCCGCTACCTCCCCGCTGTGCAGTCGCCGATTGCGCCGTGGGTAGGCCGTGCGGACTTGGAGCAGATCAAAACAGATCCCAGCGCTCTTCTGGCGTGCGGACGCTCACAAAGACACGGAGAAAAGGAAGCGGCTGGGCGGGTCTCCACTGCGCTTCCACTTTTTGGAGTTTGTCGCGTTCCTTGGCTTGGTCGCAGAGGTGCGGGGAGCGGGGAGGCGCGACTTTCTATTGCTATCCATTTCGTCTTCGCTGGTGTGCGCATGCTCATGGGTGAGAGCAACACGCCCATGAAGTAGCGCGGGCATTCGCTCGCCGCCTCCTCCTCATGCCCTCCTCGCCTCGAATCGCTCCCCTCCCGTCCTCGGCTCCCTCGACTGCCTCACGCCGGCCTTGCGAGTATTTGTGACGAGACACCAACGCCTTCCTCTTACGCCGCGCGCTGCTTGCGGACTAGGATGCGGAGCGCACCGACTCCCTCACACTCTCCTCGCCAACCAGCACGAGAGGTGCAGACGCCACACACTGGAGCTTGGCTTCTCGACGAAGCTTGTGCCGGAGACGGAGGCGGAGAGGGCACGCGGATGCGGGATGCAGCGGGGGTCGTCGATGTCGGACATGGGGTAGACAACGCGCACCCCGATTCCTGTGCACTGAGGATGGGGATGGGGACGGAGCCGCCTCGCGCGTACGCATGCGCACCGGGGATGGAGGTGGAGGCGCGCGAGACGCGCCGGTGCAGTGGGGGTGTATCCTCGTGCTGATTGAGGCGGGGGCGGGGTAGTGCGGATGCGCACCTGGGGATGCAGGTGACGGATTCGGAGGAGATGGAGGTGGAAGTGGAGACGGAGACGGAGCTGGACAGTCTCGATGAAGAAGCGGGGGATGCGGGGGTGCGTATACATTCTCCTCTCGCCGTCGTCGAGCGCGGGGCTACGTGTACGCAAATGTGCGGGACGCGGGGGTGGGTATCCCTTCTGCGTGTGCGGAAGACATGGGATACAGACTGGATGCCCTTAGTACGACCCGTACGCTACGCTACCAATCTACTATGTCCACCGCCTCTTTCGCTTTTCGCTTCTCGTACCTATTTTTGTGATCAATCTCTCTTTTTCTTTTCTAAATTGACCATAGACGCACGCGTGTGCGCTCAGAACGTATACTCGTGAATACTGATCTGGCTTTCGGGAGGAGATACGCTGATGGCGGTGATGGCGGGCCACGCGAGTCTCCGACTTCTCATTTTCTTCCGTCTGATCTTCCTTCTCTTCCCCTTGTCCGCTTCCTGCTAAATTTCCTTGGTATTCAAGCCCCGCCTCAATTGAGAGCTCTGGGAAACTGACTCGGGCTTCCTTTTCGTTCTATCAAGGCGCTTGGCGGCGTGGCGCCGTTGGACCTATAAAGGCTGGAATTCTCCGGATGCCCGTCG
Organism: Mycena leptocephala; assembly: GCA_029378395.1. Lineage (NCBI taxonomy): Eukaryota > Fungi > Basidiomycota > Agaricomycetes > Agaricales > Mycenaceae > Mycena > Mycena leptocephala. The sequence continues at coordinate 16,250 of JARJLF010003240.1, read as the reverse complement.
ACGTAATAAATTGGCATGGTCACGCAGATAAAGAGGAAAAGAAGAACAAATGAACAGCGCTCGCCAAGGGACCTGACCGTCGACAGGCTGTCCATGTCTGCTACGACAGGCTGTCCACCTCTGCTATGCAACGAGGCAGAGCTAATTACAGCAGTAAGTGATAGAGCAGTTTTTTCGAACCTGTGTACCATTTCTCTCACGGATAAAACCATTGATGATATGGATTCCAAATGAACTTGAGCTGTCCATTAATATTTGGTAAAAAATGCACTCAAATAAGCGCGCAATGCTGTAAAAAAATAAACGCGGAACTCGGCAGCAGTGGAGCACTGCGATACTGGACGTACCTGTATGGTAGCAACCGTCGCGGTCACGATAGGGCCGTTGCGTTGCTTGTTTTTGGCGCTGTCATGATCACGATTGGAGCCGTTGCCTTGAAAAAATTGTGACAGCGAAAAGAATTTCTGAAAAAAAATGGCGAGCCTGAATATCTGCTAGAATGGCTTGTGAACCATTGATTACAGGATTGGAACAGAATAACTGTGTTCCATCTCGTTGAAGTCGAAATCCCTCCATATTGTCAGAAAGAAAAAACATCTTGTTGCCTATTCAAGCAACAGTCACAATCACGGTGGTTCCGTTGCCTGAAAATGAGGCAACAGGCATGTCACTCTGCTTTGGGTGTTGCTTCCATGCAGGTACAGACAGTACGTGTCTCCCACTCTCCTCTGCTCCTCCATGCCACTCTTTACATCCGCATCTGACTTCCAAATTACTGGCGGGACTTTCATCGACAATGCAGGGGACATAAATATCCATACCACGCAGCTTGTGCAAGGGCCAACGACTGGTGCACTAGAATTTCGGGCGGAAGGCCCGAGTCATGAGTTGTTGGGGGCAGAGCGAAGTCGCCAACATATTGGAGCTGCCAGGGTCCGACCATATAGTATGTCACCTGCCCTTTGTGATTAACAGGACCTAATAAAGCCAAAAAGATGCTTCTGATCGCCCACAAATCCTAAGCGGGGCACAGAGCTCATCCATCCTTTTCGCAGATGGGGAGTCTTGGTCCCAATCCTGTCCATCGTTGTTGAACCCTACCCTCCCGGTTTCCCCACAGGAACCTGGATTCTCCTCCTTCGAGTCTCATGAGCCATTTCATGACTCACATTTCGCACTAATGTCAGCTATGCAGGAGGTTAGCAACGACATTTCGCCGTCAAATAATCTGTCAGATGCACTTGCTCCAGACCCCTTCCCATCTACCTGTATGGTTTCAGAACAAACAGAAGATGGATTTACTCAATCTTTGCATCCTCCGAGCACAACAGTGGATACATCCATTTCTTATCCTTCAGTTAACTTGGGACTCTCGACAGACCAATTTAGGAAACCTGCAGATGTTTGCAGTGATACTAATTCTGTTCCTGCTATCAGTCGCCTCCCTTGGGATGACCCAGCCCGTGAGCTGAAAACCATTAGTGGTGGGACATTCATCGGTGGGAATGTGAATTATATTGTGAACCCACCGAGTAAGATTCCCATTTGAATAGTGTTGCTCCATTTTTACCTGGGTTTTCCAGATATCTCAATTGCTCAAGCAGCTCAACGGACTAACAATTGCCCTCCACCATCCAGAATCTTCCAAGGAAGACAGACAATCCGTGATAAAATGAATCAATTTTTTAATCAGGACATTCGACAGCAACACATTTATTTGCTGTATGGACTAGGTGGCGCAGGAAAAACACAAATTGGGCTGAAATTTATCAGTGACTCATCATGGTAAGTCACAATTGGACAAATAAATTATTAAAACACTTATCATGGGCCAGCTTTACAGATAATTTTTTCCTTGATGCAAGCACAATGGAAACTATCAATACAGGTCTAAAAGAGATTGCTGTAGCAAAAAATGCTGGCAACTCCGCACAGGATGCATTGAAATGGCTGGTGAACAATCTTGAAAAGTGGCTGTTATTCTTTGACAATGCAGATGATCCGAAGATCAACTTGAATACCTTTCTGCCTCAGTGCAATCACGGCAACATTATCATCACATCTCGAAACCCTGGGCTCTGTGTCTATGCTGGTTTACACTCGCCTGTGTCTGATATGGAGGAAACAGATGCTGTGCCATTGTTACTCAAAAGTGCTGCCCAAGAGATTTCACCAACAACTGAAACAATTGCAGCTAAGATTGTGAAGGTCAGTGGTAGATCATTCAATTATCTATTGGATTTAAATACATGTTTCCAAGGAACTCTGCTGCCTTCCTCTAGCTATCGTCCAAGCTGGAGCATTCATCTCACAGTCTGGCACCCTGGACAGTTATTTGGATCTGTACAAGAAGAATCGGGCCCAACTGTTGAGTGAAAAGCCGAGTCAGACTCATGATAACTATGCCTGCACTGTGTATACAACATGGCAAATGAGCTTTGACAAGCTCAGTCCACCAGCTGCTATGTTCTTGCAACTTTGTTCCTTTCTCCATCAAGATGGAATTTCAGAGGAGATATTTAGCAGAGCTACAAGATACAGATTTCGGTCTTCTGGTCCATCTAAAGAGGAGCTAGAAAAGCCACTACAATTTCTCTCACAATTCTTGAACCCTACTGGTCAATGGGACTCTCTCTGCTTCTTGAAAGTCACAAATGAGATCAAGGCATATTCCCTAGCCACCTTTGATCCAGCGAGAAAAGTGTTTTCAATTCATCCACTGGTGCATAGTTGGAGTCAAACAACAATCCCAGATCAACAATCATATCATTCAATTATGGGTGCTATAGTGGGGATGTCTGCTAAAGAAATCCCTTGCATCATCGACAACTTGCCAGTCTGCAGTTGATTTCTCATATTGACTCTCTGATGCATGCAAATCAGCAGTGGGTCACAGATTTTGTTTTTCAGTATGGAGTGATATATTATTATGTGAGACGGTTTAAAGAAGCCCACAAAATCTTCCTGGCAGCACTAGAGAAGCAAAAAAATCTTGGTGATGATCATCCAAATACTCTTTGGGCTATGGGTTGCCTGGTATCAACATATTCCAATTTAGGCGAGCTCCCCAAGGCAGAAGAGCTGAGAGTTGTTCTGGTGGAGAAGCAAAAAAGGCTTCTTGGTGATGATCATCCAGATACCCTACGTACAATGGGTAATCTAGCACATACATATCGCAGGCTAGGCAAGTTTCACAAGGCAGAAGAGCTAGGAGTTGTTGTACTGGAGAAGCAAAAAAGGGTTCTCGGTGATGATCATCCAGATACCCTACGTACAATGGGTAATCTAGCATATACATATTGCAGGCTAGGCAAGTTTCACAAGGCAGAAGAGCTAGGAGTTGTTGTACTGGAGAAGCATAAAAATCATCCAGACACTCTATTTATGATGGGTCATCTCGCAGTAACATCTCGCAATCTTGGCGAGTTCCACAGGGCAGAAGAGCTGGAAGTTGTTGTGCTGGAGAAGCGAAAAAGGGTTCTCGTTGATAGCCACCCAGCCACCTTACGAGCTATCCGAAATCTAGCACTTACCTACCGCTGTCTGAACAAACTAGCAGAGGCAGAGGAGCTGGAGAACTTGCTGGTGACAATGAGTAGCAGCGGAGGGTCCTCTCGATGAAACATCAGATGGTTCAGAAGAGAATCTGTTGAATAGTGTTTTGAACTTCTATACTCTTTCCCCTTGTACTACGTATTTATAATGAATCACATATTTCGTCAGTTAGTGGCTTTGAGAAGTATGTTTATGTCAAAAAAGCTCCAGGGTAAGTACATCCCAAAAGAGGTGAATGAAGCAATGATTTAATGTACATGAAACCACACTCCTTTCCAAAAACGTAATTGATCAAATAAAAAACGAAATTTGACTACGCAGATAAATTACATGAGTTAAGGAACCGAGAGCCATCCCAATGAAGGCTGGAACAATTCCATTATCGCATTAATGGGGTAGTGGTAACCTGGGTCGTTGCCATTCGATTGTTTTGTTTTGCAGTTTTGATGATTAAATTCTGCGAGAGCTGTCTAACTTGGCCATATTAGCGACAATTGTATCTGAATGCCCAGCGGTTCACCAGCAAGAGACAAAGAGGACAAAGAGGAGAAGTCCAGTGTTATGTCTGACACAACAGACCAAGTCGGCTTCAAGACTTGCAACCACTGGGACTAGAATTCGACTGCTGAGTGCTGAGTGTCCCCTCTTCTGAAACTTGTCAACCCTGAGACTCGGAGGTCACTCTCGCAGTGCAATTAACCAAGTCTCTGACCTCCGAGCTTGATCATTACGGGCAAGGCGCGCGATGGTCCTTGTTCTCTTTGTCTTAATCTGACTTTGTTGTCTCAACCCACTGACCGCTAATCATCGATGTCCTTGAATATATATTTCAACTACTTTAAATTTTTAACTGCGGTCAAACCAGAACTTCTGGGATCACGTCGCGATCTCACCTCCTTGTATTCTCTTCTGCTACCCGTCCGAAGATCCAATAGTGACCATCTCATTTGCTTGGGGAATAGGCTTCGCAAAACGGATGATACGCGGTACTCCCTTGTGCTGTCTTTTTTTTGTCTCTCGGCACACCGTAAGGTCTAGGATTCCTATAAAAGTCTTACACTATCCCCACCTCACCTCGTTAGCTTGCTTCACCGGCCGACTGAAGTAACTTCCATAAGCTCTGTCTTTGATCTCTTGATGCATTCTTATTTTGATACACTGGCATCTATCATGGCGAGCATTGCCAATAAATTATTTAACTCCTTGTTGCCCATCGTCATTGCGCAATACACTAGAGATGGCTTTGGTGCTGGAAACGAGGGCATTTTCATTGGGGCACTTATGGTCATCGTCACAGATGCCTACCCTGGCACGCAATCGACAAACACTTAATTGGGTGGATGGTGGAGTAACTTGGGAACACGCCTATCTCCCAAGGGCCAGTCTCATACGGACGAATAAATGCATCGCTCTGGTTCAAATTGGTGCTATCAAAGCCGGGATTTAAACTCCATAGTTGGCGACGAGAGGATCCAAGAAAGGGCATCCGGTTTTACGGGTTGGAGGTGTAAAGAGCGCTTGAAGTCGTTGAGATCTTCAGGATCCAGAACAAAGGCTGGATCGACGCAACCGTCGCGCTGAACGTCCAGCGATCCGTTAAATTTTCTGTCCGCATTGCGGCATGTTTCAGAGGCCACACAGATGGCGAGACAGGTGGTCCAGCTCGCCACTGGCCTGAATGGCTTAGACTAGAATAATCACAAAGGCAACTTTTTTTCATATATTGCAATACTTTATGGATTGATGACGGAGCGAGATGATTCCAAACCTTTCTACATGTTCCAGTGTATACTTCATGATGTACTATTACGTTTTTCGCCGAATTCTTCGTCTTCCCCCGGAGTTTTTTTTTTTGTGGTAGCCGCATGTACTAGTAAACTACCAGGAACAGGTTGCCGAGGCATCCAACTCAGGCGATTTGAGGAAAATACCTGTGTTCGGGAGGTATTTGTGTTCATTGCGACGACCTGGAGGGCTACTTATTCCGAATCATCCTCTTTAGCCTGGACCGATTAGTCTCTTATAAACAGACGCTACAACAAAAGTGCTCGTACCTGTGCTTTGTTATGGACCGATGACCTTTCACGCATAATGACCCACACCTTCACCTGGAATCTTAGGGATTCAAACTGGTAGCATGCTTACCGTAACGAAAATCTCTCTGCTTGATGATCAGAATCCAACGACCGCGACCACCTTCCTCTAAAATTGGGAAAAGTCGCCGCACAATTTGGGGGTCTCCACCAGGGATTTCTAACTCTCATCCGAGCTCTCGATGTTCACCAAGTGCAGTAACACACCAAAAATGGGGTAAAAAAAGCCGGTTATCACCCTGGGGAGGATTCGAACCTCCATCCCCTAGACTTTTTGTGGAATGGCGTGAAGAATTAGAGATGATCTACATTGATCCACCAGGGCTTCATAGCATCTAGTCGGATTCTGGACCTATCGCCGACTGTCGAGAGGGTGGGGAATGAAAAGGAAAACTTCCGGAAGAAGAAAAGGACATAGCAGGGAGGATTCGAACCTCCGCCTTCCTCCAAAATTGCAGCAGCCTTTAGCGAACAATTTGAGGGCGGTCTACTTTGATCCACCAGGGCTTTCTAACTCTCATGAGACCTCTCGATGTATCACCGAGTTGGAGTTGGTGTAATCACACCAGAAAAGGAGTAAAAAAAGCCAGCGACGACAACCTACGCCCATGGGAGGATTCGAACCTCCGTCTTCCCTGGACAATTTTCAAGTCAGCACCAAGAATTAGGGATGATCTACATTGATCCATCAGGGCTTCATAGCACCTATTCGGATTCTAGATTTATAGCCGATTTTTGAGAGGGTGAGGGAATGAAATGGAAACCAAAATTGAATAAAAAAGACGCAACCAGATATAATGCCCTAGGGAGCATTCGAACCCCTAAGGCTAGACGGTCTCTACTGTAGAAGCATCCATAAAAATAAAACAAAAATTGCATCCGGTCTCGATCCGGTAAGCTGTTGTACATGTATTGATTCTCCCACCATATCCAAATGTACCCGCCATCTCCCCATGTCCCGTCCTCGGACGACCTCGGCTCTGGATCTTCGTGTGAATAATGCCAACCTTATCTCATTCATCCTTCATTTTTATGTGGAAGGTTTCAACAGCCTATTGTAGTTACTACCGTGAAATAATCTCAACTCCGTTTCACGGATCCTCCTTTTTTTTCTTTTTGCCTGTCTCTCTGGACGGTCCTATTGATATCCCGGGTACCCTCTGACCGATCTCAGCCCAATTTGGACATTCTTAAGAATTGTCCTAATCAATGTGCAGTTTACTGGCTAAAACCTAATAGCCCTGTTCTTTGAAGCAATTGGTGTGTCCTGTGCTTTCGGCGATCAACCACTGAGCAGGCTGTATGTTTAGCTTACCTGGGTTACATGTGCCGTGGTTGATCTCCTCGAGACGCCGCGACGGTCCGTTTGAGGGCGATTCCAAGTTAGGGGTGAGTCCATTTCATTCGGACTTCAATTAAGTACTACCGCTGCTTGAATGCTGTCGTCCATTGCCCTTTCTTCCCCTTGATTCTCCTCTCACTGTCAATGTATTCCCTCCATGTACACAATATGTCGTTCTCATTAATATTTTTGTGTGTCTGATTTCGGTCTGAGAACGGCGCTGTCTGAATGAATTGTGAGAGAAATATGGAACTGATTATGGCTCAAATGCTGTAGTCAGAAGTACGTTCTGAGATGTATGGCGCCAGAATTGATTGTAACATTTGACGTGTCATTATGTGGCCAGATTCAATTCTGTTGGTATAACGGGCTTGGTTGGTCTGATGCCAGACAAATGTCGCAAAAATCGCTTTTGGGTTATAAGTCAGGATAAGGGCATTTCGAGCCTTATACACTAGGCTCAACTCAACCTGTGTGTATGTCACCAATATTGGATTTGGAATGCAGCCTGAGGGGGGTCCTTTTGAGTTATAAGCGTATATAGGTACTTATAACCCTTTATAAGGCTTTATAAGCATGCCTGCTTGCGTATAAGGTTCAGAATCCCCTTATCTTGGCTTATAACTCAAAACGGACTTTTGCGACATTATTAGATCAACCAGACGCGTTCTGTTTTGCTGATGCAGATTCTCTTGATGGTCTCGACAACTTCGAGGATCCCCATTCAGAATTGCTGTTTCAGCTCTATATATATATCTTCGTTTTCTACTTCAAATATTCCCGCTGTCTGTAAAATGCTCGGTAGGGTATGATTTCGGGGGCAATATTACAGAATTATCCACCTTCTTGAACTGCGACCCGGTGCACTGCACTTCGCATTTATATCACGCCTAGTATCTTTGGTTCGCTGCTTACTGGAATTTCCAGTCATTCATAGCGGTCTTGAATGGCTTTGGTTCGATTCGAGGGGCGGCGTATGTCACCCGATATGACAACTGATCTCGGCAACAATAAGGACGCGTCTGGCATTACGACACTGCATGAAGTCTTCCTCTGTTCTCGCATCCATCCTCGTCGCCCTCATTTCCCTCGTGCTCTACCGCAGTTTCACCAGCATGCCCTCTCTCTCGACCGTCCAGGCCTCAAATGCCGCCTTCTCCCCATCTTACACTCCTGTCGCAACTTTCGTCGGCGGGACCTCCGGCATCGGACAGGGCATGGCCGAGGCCTTCGCGCGACACACAAAAGGAAACGCGCATATCGTCCTCGTCGGGCGCAACCGCGCCGCCGCCGAGTCCATCCTCGCGACCTTCCCAAAACCCGGCCCGGGCGCCACCCACGAATTCGTCGAATGCGACATCACACTCATGTCGAACGTGCACCGCGTCGCGAACGAGCTGCGCGCGCGCATCCCGAAAGTCAATTTCCTCGTGCTCACTACTGGGGTGATGACCATGGACGGGCGGAACGAGACGGCGGAGGGCATCGACCGCAAGCTCGCGGTGCACTATTACGGGCGGTGGCGCTTCATCAAGGATTTGTTGCCTGCGGTGGAGGCCGCGAAGGAGGCGGGCGAGGACGGGAAGGTGATGAGCGTGCTTGCGGCGGGGTATGGCGGGAAAATCGACCTCGAGGACCTGGGGCTTAAGAAGAGCTTCAGTGTCGGGAACGCGGCCGCCGCAGCGCCGACGTACAACGATATTATGATCAATGTGCGTACCTACTCGACTTCAATTCATCTGCTTTGAATCGCGGCTGACTGGTACGCTGGCAGGACCTCGCAGCGCGGCACCCCGCTCTCACCTTCATCCACGCCCACCCCGGCGCCGTCGCCTCCAACCTCCTCAAGTCGTCCAACACCGCCCTCGTGCGCGCCGCGCACACCTTCTTCTCGCCGCTCCTCTCGCCGTTCATATACTCCGTGCAGAGCGCGGGCGAGCACCAGCTGTACGCGCTCCTCAATGCAGGACCCGGCGCCGCGCGCACCGGCGCTAAGGGGGACGATATGGGGCTGACGAAGAGGTATTTTGGGTCGAAGGAGGCGATGGGGCGGCTGTGGGCGCATACGGAGGAGGTGACGAAGGTGTGAGGTTGATATTGATATTCATGGTATGAGGTATTATATTTAGATGTAGATTAACGATGAGGCTAGGATCTTATTAATTAACATTCTCTGCGAGTGCCCTACGCCGCACGATTTGTTTTACACTCTTCACCCGCACCCGCGGCGCATATTATCGGCAACACACCCAACCGCGATCTCTTTATTTTCGTGGCACAGTGCAGTAAATTTTGATTTCCACCCATGGTTACTGTGATTCCAGGCGCGGTACACGGACCAGCGTGCGGACAGAACTTTCGGGTTTTCTGGAAAACAAATTGAAGCACGTTAAGATGAAACTTTAAACTTTACTGTCTTAATCATCCGATTCCGAGTGATTTTCACTCTTCAGCGTTCAATCCAGGGTAAGTAGAATAAACTGTTTTTGTGTACTATTCTTCCAGCTAATAAACCCTTCAACTCGCCATTCCCCATTGTCCTTGCCGGTCCGCAATTGTACAATACACTAGAGACGGCCTAGACCATGGTGCTGGTCCGCTGGAAACGAGGAGCATCTTCAAAGTTCATTGCGTCATCAAGATGCCTCACTTGAAGGCACGCGATCGACAAACATTGGGCGGATGGCGGAGTAACTTCAAGTTGGGAGATAGCGGGCCTGACTAATATCTGCCAAAGGTTTGGTTAGTCTCGTACGGACGAATAAATGCATCGGTCTGGTTGAACGGTTCAAATTGGTGCTGTTAAAGCCCGGGATTTTAATTACGATTCGTCATTGCCATAGTCAGCGACCACTCAGAGGATCCAACGAAATGGTATCCGGTTTCTCCCAGTTTTATCACTTGTGGGTTGGAGATGTAAAGGCTGGGTGGGTGCTTGAAGTCGTTGAGATCCGCAGGATCCAGAACAAAGGCTGGATCGACGCAACCTTAGTTGCGCCGGACGTCCAGCGATTTGTCAAATGTTCTATCCCGCATTGTGGCACGTTTCAGAGGCCACACGGATGGCGAGAAAAGACAGTCGGACCCTAGCTCGCCACCGGCTGTTGAATGGCTTGGACTGGAATAATCACAAAGGCAACTTCATTTTCATATACTGTAATACTTCAGGAACTGATGACAGAGCGCTATATGATTCCGAAATTTTACACAGTCAGTATGTACATGCACTCGTTGTAAAAAGTGTTCATAGGTTGATCGCACCGGCGCGTGCGATACACATGTAGACGAGGATTCGCTTTATTCAGAACAAAGACTGGACCGACGCAACCTTAGTTGCGGCCGGACGTCCAGCGATCCGTCAAATGTTCTATCCCGCATTGCGACGCCTTTCAGAGGCCGCCGGCCGTTGAATGGCTTGGACTGGAATAATCGCAAGGCAACTTTATTTTCATATACTGCAATACTTCACGAACTGATGACGGAGTGCTAGATGATTCCAAACCTTTATACAGTCCGCATATGCACTCGTTGTAAAAAGTGTTCATAGGTTGGTCATACCGGCGCGTACGATACACATCTACGAGATAGCCAGAAGAGTAAGGACAAAGAATATCGAGATGAGGATTCGCTTTATGACTCCCGAGGAGATAGATGTGCGAGGAGTTTTGAAATTTCCGGATTCATGGCATGCCGTCTACTGGCAAAGCATGAGGATGATAGCTATAATCGAAAGCGACGTACTCACCGCGAATTCAAGGGGCACTAGAGCGTTTTTCAACACAATGATCCACTAGACGTCCAGTGTTGCACGCGGCCCTTAAATGGCCCTCTACAACATCACTGAATTTCGGTCCCAACATGTAGAGGCGAATGGATTCTAAACAAGGGAACGATGTATTATGCGTGCCGGGATACTGCAAAAGGGATTCTGCGAAAGCAGAGACGACAGATTCGTTGAGTTCCCCAGCAAGCTCGGCCAGCATCAACCTCTGAAGTTGCGGGAGACGGAGGGGTGGTGACCACGAATTGCTGAGATGGGTGAACGCTTGGAAAATGAGATTTGCATCCGTTGCGTCGGCTGAACAATAATCCAGGCCCAGTGTTTTGAGTGTGGGCAGAAGTCGTAAGAACTGGATGATCTCCTGGGCAGTCGCATACACAGTGGCCAGCTTGAGATGCTGCAGATTAAATTGTGATCGTGCATGCAACTGGATGAGACTCTGCATCGAGACTGTGAATGTCAGGTCGAGCGTCTCCAGAGCTGGGAATGACAAAGAGTCAAATATCCCTGGCAATGAGATACCTTCGCTTGTCGCGCCTAACTCGAGCAAACGTAGTCCACGGAGTGTACACGGAGACAGTGGTCGGTTATCCACAGCAGATGGTGCAACATAAGGTAACTGGAACGTCTCTAGGTTGAGGCACATCCTCAACAATTGATGGACCTCAGCGATTCCCATGCACATCTGACTCGTGAAAGAGGTCAGTTGATGCCATGGAAATCCAGAGATAAGGATAGTCGGCATGTAGGAGGCGGTCAACTTGAGCACATGTAGGGACGGCGCGTGCTGAAATAAACCCAGGAGTGCAGGGAGATCCGTCGATTCCGCATCGACTTCCGACGTAATGTCAATACTCAGCGACATGAGGGCAGGAAGTGCGATTCGGGGGGGAAATAATTGTGGGACGAGGTCGGAGGACGAAATATCAAGATCGATATGTTGCAATCTATCGTGAAAATCCCAGAGAAAGCGCAAGAACGGCGCATTTACATTGAGCGCTGTAGGGAGCATAGGACGGCGATTGGCGACTGTTATTGTGAGAGGGAGAGTGCGAGATCGCTCAAGCAATGTTCGGATGAACGACATTGTGGGATCCGCAACGATAGAGCTCGTGATGAGAGATACAAAGTCCCAAAGCGCTGGGGTGCCAAGTGTAATCGTACGCCAGTACGATGATACATGAGTCAGCACCATCGGAGCCTCTCGCGTGTTAAGAACTGAGCGCGGATAGGTTTCATCGGATTCAAGACTATGGTTCCGACAGAGGATGAATAACTCCCCGAGTAACTCGGGTGGCATGCGCTGTATGGGGGAGAGAACCTTCTTCAAACTAGTAAACGACTCTCCTTTTTTAGTCACACAGTGGGACATACTTTCAAAATTTATTTTGTCTCTACCGACGTTCCATCGAGCGAGCTCTGAATTTCCAGTGTCCGCAAATCGGTCGGGGGGTTGATGTGGAGGAGTCCCTCGAGCTCTGGATCCATGACAGGCGAACTGCTGGGAGAAATCAGTACTACATAGTCAAGAAGCAGCGACTTAAAATGATGGCTGAAACACCGAGGAGGACTTGGAAGCAACTTGGAAGAAATTTGAATCAGCGAGAATTAGTGTAACCAGCAAGAATTGATTGGCTGAACCTTTAGGTTTAGCTACCCTGGGGAACTTCGGTTTCGATCCATTTTCCTAACATGCACAAACAATATTTAGTCATACAACAGCAAGAAAAAACTGGAGGGACGTGGTAAGACACAAAATTGCATTCGAAAAAATATGAACATGTTTGTTCACCCAGTTTACTACTTTCAAGCCGGTGTTCCACATCAGACTTTTGACATTTGACTTGTGAGCTTGTACAAGGCCAAACAAGGTCACAAGCCCCACTAAAACGCGGACAAGCTCACAAGGCGACAAACCTATGTCCGAATTTCACAAGCTTGAAAATCCCGTCCAAATTTGGCATGGCTTTTGGGTGCTACGAGGGCTTCTGTGTACTTTTATGTGTGCCGAGGCATGTTTTATGAATTGTGGAGGTTAGTTTCTCTATTTTCAGGTCAATCCCTCCTCTCGGAGGGGGGTTAATCTTTGAGTTATGACCTTGTTCGAGCTTGGCAGCTTGTCGCTTAGCGTTGCCAAGCCCACAAGCCGTAACAAGCCGCAAGCGAAATGTCAAAAGGCTGATGCACCTCATTTCACTCACAGAAGGCCAATGGATCCTCTCAGTTCAATTTTGTGTATTAGTCATTTCTGCTTCATGATCCCGCTGAGTTAGTCATTTTTGTTTAATGTTCGGCAAGCCTCCGGGCCGGTGAGCCGTGGAGGTTGGATTCATTGTTCGTTCTTCGTTTCTTCCCGACTCAACTATTCAATTGATTCCTGTGCGTTTGAACTGAGTTCCACAAGTCAGCTCCTGATATCTCTGGTGCCAGCTGTCTGAGGTCTCTTTTGGTAGGCTCGATCAATGTCGACTCTCGAGGCAACCGAAGAAACTCACAGATACTGCAGCTGGTTCCTGCATATTGTGACCTAGAATCTATTCCCTGCTTCCAGTCTCGCACTTTCCACTCAGTGTTTGACTACCGACCAAATTTCCTGGCTAGAATCAATTTTATTTGCTCCTCTTGATCCTTCTCAAGCTCCTACTACTGCACCCGTCGCATATCAGATTTCAAACTCCACTCCAAGTCCACTCCTTTTAATCTTTAAATGTCTTGCAGCTGATTCGCAGAAGCATTTTCTTTTCCTGTGCTTTGTTCTCCCAATTCCGTATCTTGGGTTCAACCATCTTTCAATTTGTTACCTCGGTTGCCTCTCAAAAAGAATACCAGCCACAGAACTGTCAAAACTTGATAGCCTATTCTAGAAATTGTTGGCTGTTGCTTGCTTTCCCACTCTTGACTTTTTTTTCCAGTTCACGCCATGCCCATTTACATATCCGGGTTCACAAATACTTCTCTGACAGAGATTTATTCTGAGTTGTGAATAAAATTACTCCTTGATTCTGGGTTGCAGTTGTCACTGGTTGTGTCCGCAAGTCCGACTCGGCTCTCTCTGCAAGCAAAATTCCCTCACCATACTCAATAAAGATTCACCGGATGCTGGGGCATGCCCTCCGACATTTATGGGGCTGACCATGTATTTTACAGGCTCCGATATATAGTACTAGACAACCTTCCGGCTGAATTTGGCTGCAGTGACAGTACCTGAGCATCCAAGATGGCCAGAAAAACAGCGACGTGGGAGGAGGAGGGAGAAAAAGGTTGGATGCCAAAATCTTGCATACGTGTTCAGTCAACTTGTAGGGAACATGAGAAAATTCGAAAGGTTCAGCCACCCGCCTCGAAGAGGCCTAATCCCATGTCATACGATAATTACATCAACAGACCATCAGGCAACACAAACCCCCTTGGCCCCCCCACTCTGACATCCTAAAAAGGCAATGTGCTTACTAATACTAAGGCCGGGCACACCTGGTACCTCTTCTCAGACCAGACTCTACAACATCTGTTTTTACTTCAATCGTGGAAGATATACTCAGGGGCATATTCCGAGGAACTTGAAGATAGCTCAAAGATTCCCTCGGTCGCCGCTTGCGCATGCGCGCAAGCATCGACCAGACCTAAGGCACTGACGTGTCACGCATACGTAAGGCCTGTTAGGTAGGTTATTCTGGTAGAGCTAAACCTACCTAAGAGGGGTCCCGAAGGTGAAGGCCTTCGGGTTCTATTAGTCATATATTAGTCAAGAGGGACTATTCCCAATCAGGCAACACCTACCTCCACCTTTGTTTCACCTTTATCGCCTTCGTCCCCGTCTGAGGTTATCTTTATATCGCGGGGAGCACTTATCTGGCACACAGGGCATAGAACACAACATCAATTACATTGGTGAGGCTAAAATATAAAGGAGTACGCTATATACAATACACAAGAAGGAGGTAGAATACACACGGAGGTAGAATACAGCAAGAAGTATGTACAGCAAAAGATACAGCAATAGTACGGGTTAACAAGGCAACGGAGTATGATACACGGATAACACGACAGCTATATACAAAGGCGCGATACGATAGTCCAAGAAATAATGAATGCGGGAAGGCCTTCACGGATGCGATGAAGGCCTTCGTGAATGCGGGAAACGGTGCGCGATGGGTCCAAAATCAAGTACGGGTTAATAAGGCAACGGAGTATGATACACGGATAACACAACAGCTATATACAAAGGCGCGATACGATAGTCCAAGAAATAATGAATGCGGGAAGGCCTTCACGGATGCGGTGAAGGCCTTCGTGAATTCGGGAAACGGTGCGCGATGGGTCCAAAATCAAGTACGGGTTGACAAGGCAACGGAGTATGATACACGGATAACACGACAGCTATATACAAAGGCACGATACGATAGTCCAAGAAATAATGAATGTGGGAAGGCCTTCACGGATGCAGTGAAGGCCTTCGTGAATGCAGGAAACGGTGCGTGATGGGTCCAAAATCAAATGATTCACTAAGGCGAGTGTTGCATGAGTTGAATAAAAGCAGCAAGATTGTTGGCGGGAATGTGCGCCAGGACCTGGCAACCTGGGCCATGTTTGCAGGCAGGTTCGGAGGCGCTGCAGCTGATATACAACATAAGTCCAAGAAATAACACCTACGGCAGCCTCAGTAGATGCGCAGAGGGTTCAGAGAATCAAATCAGATTGATGTTACGTCGGTGTTGACGTTCCCAAGCTGCTAGAGGGGGTTAGAAAAATTGGAGAAGGCAAACGTATTAACATACCGAGCTTGCGTATTAAAAACTGTACTGCCACTGATGCGACTGACTGTTTAAAGTTTTAGACCGATTAAAGCCGACCGACGATTTATTGATGCGCCCGATGACGCGAAATCTCGCACAGCCACCCCATCCAAAACAAAAGACAGTAAAGTGCCAAATGTCATTTTGGAGTCTGAAAAGCCTTGAAAAAAATTGGTCCATCACAGGTTATGCCAAACTTTCATGAAGGTTTACTTACAATGACCTTCGTCCCCTCTGCCGCTGACCTTCGCTGCCTCCATGACCGCCGTCGACCTTCATGAAGGTTTATGATGACCTTCTTCACCTCTGCTGCTGATCTTCGCCGCCTGTACGACTGTCATCAACCTTCACAAAGGCTTATAAGGCTTATAATGACCTGTTCCCTTTCTGCTGCTGGCCTTTGCTGCCTCCATGACTGCCGTCGCCACCTCCTCCGACCACATACGTAAATAGCCGACACCGCTGCCTCGGACTTACCTCATCTAGCAGCCAATAGGAAGCATTATAACCGTCAACCAGCACAGTCTTTTTTTTCTTACCAGGACTCGCGCACAGATTTGTGTGCTTCAATGCCGGAAATTCTGTTTCTATCTCGCCCGAAGGCGTCTGATTTTAATTCAGATTTTTTTGCGACCGTGGAAAACCAATTCATGAAAACAAGCCGAAAGACCACTAAGTTCTCATTC